>APFE030072010.1:0-32964 GCA_000404065.3 Pinus taeda
TTAGTATTAATCCTTTGGGTTTTTAGTATTAATCCCTTGGGTTTATAATATGGATCTGTTGGGTTTATTAATCTATGAGTTCATTTTCCTAGGGTATAATATTATTCAAATGGTTTATAATACTAATCCTTGGGTTTAATTTAAACCCCTTGGGTTTATAATAAAATTCAACCATGGTCCAACATGGTTGACCATGGTTTATAATCTGTTGGGTTTATTATTCCCTTGTGTTTATAATGTCAATCCCTAGGGTTTATTAATAGAAGGGTTCATATTCCTACGGTATAATATTATTCATAGGTTTTATAATATTAATCCTTGCATTTGTAATCATGGTTAACCATGGGCCAACGCCACATTGTGACAAATATTTTCTCAATATGAAAGTCAACCATCCTCCAATGTTACATTATACAAATATTTTGTTAATATGAAAATCTACCATGGTCCAATGTTGCATTGTGACAAAGATTATATCGATATGAAAATCAATCATGCTTAACCATGGTAAACCATGGTCCAACATCACATTGTGATAATGATTGTCCCAATATGAAAATAATCATGCTCAACCATGTTTTCAAACCTTGAATGAATTCTTATTATGATGAAACTTAAACTACTCTTGTTGGTCTTGAAGCTACCTTCACCTCTGCAAGATAAGATTATTTTGGAACAGGGATGGATGCTAGACAAGGTACTTTCCCCACCCGTGCTACCAGTGGCTTGGTTCTTTCTTCAACGAATGTTTAACTTGTTTCTTTTTCTACTATCTACTCCCTGGCTAAGCCAAAAAGGGAGAGGCTTGAAAACCTATCCAATCTGATTATCCACACCTGATGGCTTACTGACGATAAGGGTAGGTAGGTCACCAATGCCTCTATTCAATAGACAACTATCAAAGGGTTGACCGCTCACCTGAGAACGCTTAGGTGCCTACCCCTCCACGAGAAAGGGTGACCCTTGGCTGGGGGTGTTTCCCCAACAGTAAGTAATTATTTTCATGATGATTTTTGTCTACTCCCTGTAGGGTAGGTCTCTAATGGGGTCGAGGTGGAAAAACACATCCATGGAGATATCGTTGTAATTAACAGGTTGTTGGTAGTACTAGGTATGGTTGTTATGAGGTCTACATGTTATTTCCAGCTAGGTCTTCTCCTATTTGAAAAGGAGAGGGGCTTTAACCACTCAACCTATAGCGAGGGTTTAAACTATTTCTTTTAGGGTTTTTATACCTTGGGTTTATGATATTAATCTCTTTGAGTTTAATATTGTTCCCTTGAGGTTATAATACCTAGGGGTTTTAGAATTTACCCCTATGGTTTATATAATTATTATTAAAATGAATAATATTAATTAATAAAACTAGTATATTAATTATTAATAATAATAATAATAATAAAATAATATAATTTAATAAATTAATTAAACTATTTTTAATTAATTTAATTATTCTATTAATAATACTTAATTATCTATATTAATCATTAATATTCATATTAAAATTTTCTTTTATAATATAATTAATAATATTAATATTAATATTAGTATTTATTAATATTAATAAATTATATTTATTATATATTTTCAATGAAAACGAGTTAGGGGATACCAGTGGATAGTTTCTTTTCTAATTTTCCAACCAATTTATAGCACATCTCCAAGATTGAACCGCCACAGCTAGAAACGCAATATGTTCTCCTACCACTTGAGCTCGAGTCCTCAATAATTTAATATTTATTTATTAATCAAATATTAATAATAATATTAATTTAATAGTGATATTAAATTTTAATAATATACAAATAATAATATTTATTAAAATACTAGAATATTAATTAATAATTATAGTAATTAATGGAAGAATAAATTTAAAATTAATTATATAATAAAACTATAACAATAATTAATATAATTAGCTTAGTTGTTTTCAATTTGTATAATTAATTAGTTACTAATTATTAATTTATATAATGTTTATAATAAGTTAATTTTTGTTAATTATTATATATTTATCAATATGAATATTATCATTAATATTACAATTATACCATTAACGCATATCGGTGTTTTCCAACCACATTTGCTAATGTGGTTGTGCATGAAATTGATATACGCCTATCGGCATACATCAACCATATTTATTAATGTGGTTTTTATAGTCATATTTAATTCCAATCACATGTCCAAACTGTCTTGCATTGGAATGATCTGATAATCACCCTATGAGTGACCTCAGTTGAAGTTTTGTTTAACAAAAGGAATTACAGATTCATGTGCTGGTGTGTGTTCTATGTTATTTAAGCAACGGATCGATCAGATTGCCAATACACAAAAGTTTAAAGGGAAAGACAGCAGAGAAATACAGTAAGCAACATAAGACACAAATAGTTTTTAATGCTGAAAATGCAACAAGATGATGGAGCTTAGTGAAAAGAAGTCGCCTTCATTAAGTGGGCCCGCAGGCTATTTTTGGCGCAAAGTCTATTTTTAGACTGTCTATTTTTAGACATATGGATCATGGCCTATGAGTCGCAGGATGCTATTTGTGGATGATTAGTCATGTTGGTAAAAATAGATGGACCTCTATTCTTAGACATATGGGCAGAGTCTATTTTTAGACTGCCAGGCTAAAAATAGAACAGTCGAATATTATTAGCTCTTAATAATATTTGGACTATAAACATTATCTTATTCTCTTGGAGCACTTCAGTTCGAGCTACAGATGTGGCACACGCAACTACCAGAAGGAAATACGCTTTTCTTATGGGTTAGTTGAGCTATTGCAAGAAGGACTTCAGTTAGAACTCAAGTGATTGAGTTTGGTGGAGTTGAATGAGGAGTTGATGGAGTTGTGTTCAGTTTGACTTAGTTGAACTAGTTGTAGTTAGTCTAACTAACAAATAGACTAATGATGAGTGGTGTGAATTAATTATTAATTAATTCACTAATTATTAACTCATAAATCAACTAAAGAATACATCAGTTAACTCAGTGCATGGACAGTTCAGTGGAGACAAGTGTTAGAGGTGATTGAAAGGGCAAGACAGCTGTCAGTTGTGACTATAGTTATGCATGAGATTTGCACAATCAATGGATTGAGTATTGAAAATGAGAATTGCGTGGTTTAGCCAAGGGAAATATGAGTTTGGAACAGTCATTCTCATCAATTCTCAATAGGTATTGCGCAGTGGAGGCAGGCAAGCAGCGGAGGAGATTTGAACCTTTAATCATTTTAGATCTGAGCTAGTTTGTGTGTAACAGGTGGAGATAGTACTGAGTACTTGTGAGGAGTATTGTACTATGTATTGTTACATGTTCTCAATCAATATAATATATATATAGTTGAGGGGTTTTCAGCTGTATGCTTTCCCGAGTACATATTGTGTTGATATGTGTGATTGATGCTTCAATGTGCGCATGCGATTGTTTCTTAATACTGCAAAATTGATGATCAACGTAGAGGAGGTTATGTATTATGCATGCATTCCACAAATAGTGTATAATCAGGATAATCTCTGTGAATAAGTGTTATATTATTCAAAATTTATACAGAAATTTCAACCACTAAAACCAGTTTAGTTTCAACAACTTTAATTTGTGCTATAACGACTATTAGAAGTCAAAATTTTCAGCACTAATGGAATCCATAGCATATTCTTCAATTTTAAGCACATAACTTTCTACAACAACATATTTTTCACCATGTTCAAAATGGGTAATGGAAACAATCATACAATAATCTTCTCCCATATAATCTCTCAGCTATCAGAGAAAAAGAAGAAAAGAAAAGAATTATTTTTAGCTTTTTCTTCCTACACTATTCCAAATTGTATTGAAATGTGAAGGTTTCAATGGTCTCAAAGTATGTGAAGGCCATGAACAAGTGTTGGAACACCTTTTCCAATTAATAGAAGGTGTTTTCCAATAAATTTTTGATACAGTTTAACTAACATATATCATAAAAATATTTTGTTGAAGGGCGATGAGATGCAAATTCAAGTGACAAAAATTAATTTCTTCTAGTTTTGCTAGCATTGGAAACTTGGCCAACCAATTACTACTGCATTTCCATTGATTTAGACAAAATGGTTTCTCTTGCACTAATTGGAGCCTTTGTCAACAAAGTGGAAATTTTAAAAAATGAAAGTAATCAACTCATAGTGTTTCTTCGTCCAAGTGATAAGGATATGTTACATTATTAGTGTCCTACCACAAAAATAAAAAGGTCATATTATCATACCTATCTAAATAACTAGTTTTCTAGATTATCCACCCATCATTACAATTGCATTGGGGAACAACAATTCAAGGAGAGGGAACTATTAAGTACAAAAAAAATAGCTATATTCCAACAAGAATATACCAACTACCATTTAATAATTCCTACATATTTTCACAAGAACAATAACATTATCTAAAGTTTTTCCTTGGAAAATGATTGATTCAAGGTTCAATACCTTAAGTGTTCCCCAGAAAAAGGTTGCCTCAAGGTTTAATTTTGATAAGTAGGGTTTCTTGAGAAATATGTAAATAAGGAAGGCACTCAATAATAATGACAAGTCATTGAATTCCCACAACTTCAAATTAGGATGAAATAATCCAACTTATTCTTTGAAAAAGATTAATACAAATCAAAGTATATCCCCTAGATCCAATAATGGACAACAAAGTTGATTGATGATAAAAGCTAGAGGTGCAACTCTGAATGATTTTTTAGTTTTCCTAGTTTGGGTTTCTAGGATAAGAGTGGGAAGTCTCAACTACCGCAACCTACTCAATTTCACCAAAATTTATTTTGGATGCCCATTATGTTGTTGTTTATATCTTATAGCCAAGCTAAGAACCCATGAATTATGGCAATGTGAATACAACTTCTAGGTGGATGGGAGAAGATAATGGGGAGTTGGCATCTGAAGGTTTAGACTTTCAAGCACTATGCATGAATACTTAGATCTAGCTAAGACAAAAACTTGAATCTTGTGTAACAGGAATCAGATTAGATGTGTAAAATGTAGTGGTTGAAGCAGAATTTAAATAAATAGGAGTGTTAACCCTTCAAAGAAACCTTGAAAATTTCAAACACTAAAAACTATTTAGTTTCAAGAACTTGAATTTATGCCACGATGACTATTAGAAGTCAAAATTTTCAGCATCAAGGTAATCCACAACATATTCTTCAATGTTAATCACATAACTTGTTGCAGCAACAACCACACCAACATAACTTGCACCATGTTCAAAATGTGTAATGGCAACAATCATGGAATAATATTCTCCCATATAATCTCTCTGCTACTAGATAAAATGAAAAAAAGGCATTATTTTTCGTTCTTGCTTCCTAAATTATGCCAAATTGTATTGGAATGTGAAGGTTGTAATGCTCTAATTGTATATGAAGGCCATAAAAAAGTGTTGGAACAAATTTTCCAATTACTAGAAGGTGTTTTCAATGAAATTGTTGATACAATTTAATTGACATATCATATCATAAAAACATTTTGGTGAAGAGCGATGAGATGCAAATTCAAGTGATGGAAATTGACTTCTTCTAGTTTTTCTAGCATTGGAAACTTGGCCAACCAATGACAACCACGTTGCCATTGATTTAGACAAAATGGTTTCTCTTGCACTAATTGGAGCCTTTGTTAAGAAAGTGGAAATTTTAACAATGAAAGTAATAAACTCATAGCAGTTCTTTTCCAATTGATAAGGCTATG
Organism: Pinus taeda; assembly: GCA_000404065.3. NCBI lineage: Eukaryota > Viridiplantae > Streptophyta > Pinopsida > Pinales > Pinaceae > Pinus > Pinus taeda. The sequence goes on from APFE030072010.1 coordinate 5,721, forward strand.
TGGCCTTATTAGTGTCCTACCACAACAATAAAAATATAGACAGACTATCATGCCTTATCTAAATAACTAGTTTCATATTTTATCCATCCATCATTACAACTACATTAGGGAAAATAAATTCAAGGAGAGGGAACTATTAAGTACAAAAAAATAACTATATTCCAGCAATCATATACTAAATACTATTAAATAATCCTTACTATTTAATAATTCCTACATCATTTCAAAAGAACAATAACATTATGTAAAGTGTTTACCTAGAAAATGGTTAATTCAAGGTTCAATACCTTAAGTGTTTCCCTAGAAAATGGTTTCCTTGGGGTTTAATTAGTTTTGATAAGTTGGGTTTCTAGAAATAAATGTAAATAATGAATGAAATCAATAATAATGACCAGTCAGTGAATTCCCACAATGTCCAGTTATGATGAAATAATCCAACTTGTTCTTTAAACAAGAATAATACCAATCAAACTAGATCCCCTAGATCAAAATGTGTGGACTGGGAAATTGGTCCTAGAAGAAAAAATGACAAAATAAATAAATGTTTTAATTTAATCACTTATGGAAAAAGAATATTTAGAAAAAATAATACTTATTTTAATATTTCATACTTGGATAGTTTAGATATCAATAAACAAACTTATCATAAGAAATAAACCATCCATTCTAAGTGGTAAAATCAACAAACTTAAGAACATGGTTTATGAGTCCATAAAATAAATCTATCGCATGACTCATGAACAAGATGAATACCAATCAAAGAAAATATCCTAAATCCAAAGGTGTGGACTACCAAATTAGCCCAATGGTGAAAAAAGGTAAAAGAAACAAATGTTTTCGTTTACCTCACCCACAAATGTGGACATAATCTTTCTTGGTGTCAAAAGACTTAAGAATTTGGTTTATGAATCCATAAATTGAATCTTTTCCAAGTCTAGTGAGCAAGATGATTACCAAATTACCAATCAAACTACATCTCTTAGACCTAAAAGTGTAGACTAGGAAAATTGTCCATGGCGTTAATGGCAAAAGAAACAACTATTTTAGAATACTACACTCTTGAATGTGGACACAAACTTTCTTGAAAAAGTGGTGAAATGACATCTAACGAAGGATAGCATTAAGGGGATTATTTGACACCTGGTAATATATTTAAGTTGAATGGAATTCTAAGGAGATATGGAGCTAAGGGGATCATTCAACACCTAGGTAGATATTTAAGTTGAAAGGAATTTGAGAGTTGGGGCTAAGGGGATTATTCAAATTTGAATTTAACCTAGTAAATACAACAAAAAATTAAGGCAAACCAACATGGCATGCTTAAAGGGCTTGAGTTAGCCTTAAAAATGTTTAATGCATAAGAAATTAAATGCTAATGCTTATGATTTATAGAATAAATCACATCCTAACATCATAATTTTGCAAAGGGATTATGTTCAAAGATAGTTCAAGGTGGGTTGACTGAGTTCACTTTGGACATGTCTCAAGAAATTTGCATTTGAACTTGCATAGGCTAGATAATATCAGGAAATTCAACTTTAATGATTAATACTTTAGAGATTAAATCACATTCGCAAAGGACTTGCACCTACATCAAACATGTCAAGGAAGGTTGAGTTTGTTAGTTTGGACATGCCTCAAGAAATTTCAATTTGAAATTGGATATGCTAGCCAATATCTTCACTATCTTCAAAGTACTTGCACCTACATCAAAAAGGTTAAGGAAGGATGAATCAATTAGCTTTGGATGTGTCTCGAGAAGCTAGAATTCGAAATTGGATAGGGTATCCAATCTCGTGGCTATAAAGGATGATGGTATCCTAAGAAATATTTAACCATTATTAATACTTTCCCATAGTATATCCATATTCTCACTCCCTATTCTTGAAGCTACTAGGATGAAAAAACTCTACAAAGTGCCCAAAACCTTCTAAGATGTTGTCGGACTTTACGACACATGATAGTTTTTATAATGGACTAATGCTTTATTGTTAATGTGATGCTAGGACTTTCAAATGGTCGGATGTTCAGTGGAAACTATATACTTACAAGAATTTGTCAATATTTTTAATTCTTTTTATTTTTTGGTGTGACTACCTAATTAAATATGTATGTTCCTTCTCTGTTATCCACTCTTCCTATGATGATTATTTTGATTGACAACCCCTCAGTGGGGATAAAGTGGCAACATAACTCAATTCATAAGGGGAAATAGTTCTTATGCTACATCAATGAATTCATTGCTAATTGAATATATGAATCGAAAAGCAGAAATGTACAACACTCAAAACTCCATATATTAACTCAAAACAGGAGCTCACATTTTTTTCTCTCTTACTAACACTCTAAGACTTGTGTAGAGAGAAAACAAGGAATATTAGAGAAAACAGGCCCAAGAAACAAATAAAACTAATAGTTCCACAGTTATTTTCAATGGAGCTTCAACAAATCTTGCACCCTTCCACTAACCGGAAAGATTGAAGAAAGAAACAGAGGAAAAAGTTACAAACTCTTGAATGTTAAACATCCTCAGCAAGGACATGTAATATTAATTATCGTACCTATAGAATGTTTAAAGAATCTACTTGGAAGATGGGTCTAAGTGTGATAGTTGTAATTAGCTACCTTGGAGAAGGGATCAAAGTTTAACTCATACTATGAATACCCAAAAAAAAACTAAAGCACCGCAAATATCATTAAATTTTGATTTCCACCTAATGGATCGTTCATAAAGAGGAAAAAAGAGCATATAAAGTCTAAAAGAGAAATGCAGCTTAGACATGGGATATTTTACAGTTTCCCAAGGAAAGATACATTACATTTGACAAGCTTGAAATTTAAAATAAATCATCAAAAAATAAACATTTAAAATTTGAAATAATATAAGATTGAAAAATGAGGTAGACACAGGAAAAAATATGAAAAAATGAATAGCATGGATATAGCTCACTTTGAAGCTTGAAATTTGCAACATAAAGTTTGGTTGGAGTGTTTGATGTAACCATGTTGGGATGGGATCCCTAGGGTAAAATTTTGTCAGTAAAAGTCAATTTTTATAAAAGTTTTTCTAAAATAATGTAAAGTCTCCACGAAATATGGAAGTGGACCACGAAGCTAAGTAAGATTCAAAGGGGCCTTAGTCCCTTTTATGGGTAAGTGATAGGTCGGTTTTGAGACTCACCCATGGTCCACGGGCCATGTTATTGTAATGAAAACACTATACATAGTTGAGTCATAATGAGTCTAAGTATCGAACTTTGGAGAGAGAATCATTGTAAGGACAATGTGCTAAGGCAGGAAAAGTTTGTTTCCAGTACTTAGGTGAAAGGGGAAGGCTCCTGCAGCTGAGTGTGTGGAGACCTTGGTAAGTCCACAGCTGAGTGTGCAGGCCCCTCCAGCTGAGTGCGCAGGGTGGAACGAGTCTGTAACTCAATTTTATATCTAATAAAAATTGTTTTGGATAGAATCTATGACATATGTGCCTTGTTTCTTATCTCTATTAAATTTATGCATCTTCGCTCAATGATTTGTTTTCTATGAAGTAAAGTGTATTTTCTACATGAAATTGTGGGATCTATAATATTTATGCATGATAAGAGTAATTAACTACCTTCGCGAAGTATTAGATAGATCTTTTGTAACTAACTATTCGGAAAGGAGTAGATCTGCGTGAAGGCATATCTAGGGATATGATTTATTGAGCGAGAGCAGTGAATCTATACCTTTTATGCAAGTTAAGTATGATTTTGTACCTTCGTGATGATATGAAGGTCATTTCAATAGAGTTGCAGTAGTTGATAATCGAAAGGAATAGATCTGCACGAAGGTAGATCTCAACTATAGATCCTCGGGAAGACCATAACACAGGCCTCTAGATGTAGAAACTTGGTTCCAGCATTCCCCAATACTGCTTCGGGTGAGACTTTAGCCTACACTATGCAGGTTGTTTCCTAAAGGACCAATAGTTAGGGTTTTGTTGGTTGGCACGAATAACTTTAAACTTGGGTCAGGCCCCCTTAAGCCTTCAGATCCGAGAACTTTGTTGGGAATAGATCCTAGTATTCACGTAGCAATTCCACCACCTTATCAATTGTTTCTTCATCCCAATAGTCTCCTATCTTTGCTACAAAATGGTGTTGCTTTCAGTATATAGTAATTACATTCGGGTTGAAGAATGTTACCGCAATCTTCTCCAGGGTAGTAATCGTGGTGTTCAAGGATTTTATTCATAAATTCCTTGAGGTTTATTTTGATGACTAAACTGTGTTCGTATTGGTGAAGCACCATGTTGGAAGTCTAGCCTCATGTTGGATACATGTCGCAAGTACTAGATCGTGTTGAACTTGAAGAAATGTATATTCTCTATGCCTTTTTGAATTTTTCTCGACCATGTAGTATGCAAGTAGGGATTAATGGTGGACCCTAGGAAGATAGCTGTGATTGTGAATTTAGAAGCCCCCACAAATGTAAAGCAGTTGCACATGACATTGGGGCACATTGGTTATTATAGAAAATTTATCAAGGCTTATGCTCAGATAATTGCGCCGATGGAAAAGGTATTGAAGAAAGACACAATGTTTTGTTGGGATTAAGAATGTCAGCATAGTCTGGACGTGCTGAAGGAAAATATGGTGATCGCGTCGATCTTGGTGTTCCCGGATTAGAAGAAATAATTTCATGTTCATGTGGATGCCTCTTGCATTGCACTAGGTGCGGTATTGACCCAGGTAGGAGAGGGAGAAATTGATCATCTGATAACCTTCGCAAGTAGGAAACTTTCAAAGTCTGGAAATAACTACTCCACTACAGAGCGCGAAGGTTGGCAATGGTCTACATGCTACAAAAGTTTCGACATTATTTGTTGAATGCACATTTCAAAATGTAGGTTGATCACTCCACTCTCAAGTACCTGGTCAACAAGCCTGTGTGGAGGGTGAAGATTTGTAGGTGGTTTGTGTTGTTTCAGGAATATGATTTTGAAGTGACTGTGAAGCCCAGATGGTTGAATGTAGGACTATACCATCCTTCCAGGATTGAGACAGCTGAAGAACCAACTAATTTAGATGAAGGATTATCGGATGTGAAACTCTTTTCTATGCACATTGGGGATGATCATTTTGCAGATATCATTCAGTTTATGACTACTAGAACAACTCCAGAAGGATATTCTACTCAACAGAAGAAGGAACTGGTGGTTTGCATTGTTGATTTTTTTGTTATAGTGTGACATTTGTATAAGATGGGAATATATTAAATGTTGCGATGATATGTTCCAGAGTTTGAGCACACTAGTATCCTTGCCGAGGAACATGGAGGACTAGCAGGAGGACACTATGCAAGTCAAGCGACCGCACAGACAATCCTACATGCAAGGTTATGGTGATCGACGGTGCATAATGATTCTAAGGCATTTTGTAGAGCATGTGATGCTTGTCAAAGGATGGGAATGCCTTCGTGAAGATATGCACTGCCCTTGAACCCTAAAGTTTCATTACAATTATTTGACAAAGTACTTAACCAGATGGGCAGAAGTGCATCCGGTGAAGGATTGTATTGCTACTACTGTTGTGAAGTTCCTATGTGTATATGTATTAATGCGGTTTGGGTTCCCTAAAGTATTGATAAGTAATAAGGGTATGCATTTCCTGAATGAGAAAATAAATGTGATGCTCGAAGAATTATAGTTGTACCATCAGAAGAGTACGCCCTATCATCCCCAAGCCAATGGTATAGTGGAAGCGTTCAATAAGATCCTAGATAATGCATTGACAAAGGTTTGTAACGTGAAGGGGAATGATTGCGATGTGCACATACCTGCAATCCTATAGGCATACAGGACAACGTGCAAGAAGTTGACAGGCCAAACCTTGTTTAGGTTGGTCTATGGGATTGAGGCAATGATGCCCATGGAATATATTTTTCCAAGCCTATGCATTACGACTTTGACAAAGATATCAGATTGTGAGACCTTGGAGGAACGACTCACGCAGATGATGGAGTTGGAAGAAGATCGGTTTCTTGTAGGATTTCACCAGCAAGTGCAAAAGGAACATGAGAAGGCCTGGCATGACAGGCATATTAGATTGTGCACCTTTAAGGTGAACAATTTGGTTCTTCTCTATGATAGTAAGCTCACAAAGTTTCTAGGTAAATTTCAAATGCTCTGGTTGGGACCCTATGTAGTCAAAGAAATCACGGATGGTGGCACAGTTCAACTCGCAAAGCTAAATGGTGAAATATTTCCAAGAAAGGTGAATGGAAATCGCTTGAAGCTATATACAGGGGATCCTACCCCTATGTAATGACTATATGGTAGCACGACAATCCTAGTGCTCCAAGTAGTTGCAAGGGAGAGAAGTACTATAAACTACACTGCTCGAAGAAGAGGAAACTGCAATATGCAGGTTGTGCAATGAACGAAAAAGGTACGCCAAAAGAAGTTGCGATAGAAATAGCTGCGATGGACAAGTTGCGCCATGGGGGTTGGTGTCACGCATCTAGGTCCAAAACTATCCATTGAGGTCATTTTTCATGATTGGATAGCAAAAATCTCATTAGGAGGAGCGGTAGGTGACATTTATGGTGAAAATATTTGAAGATATGCCGCCAAAGATGCATTTATGATAAGAAAGTGGAGGGAATGGTTGGATTTTAATTTAAAATCGCCTATAAATCTAGCATGTTGGTTTGTCGAAGAACACTTTGCTTCCTGAAAGATTTGTATAAGCCCTCTCGTTTTTTCTCTATGAATCGACATACTTAGGGGGATTTTGTCGCAAGCTCGGCATTCATGAAATTGCCTTAGTATAGCCAAAAGATTATCCTTGAAGAAGTGTTTGTGCCAGCAAGTTCCGAAGTCGTTGTCTCTTAAGAAGATACCCCTAAACTTGTGTCAATGGAAGCTACACCATCAATGCGTATGGCACCAAGGTTTCCTAGGCCAAAGAAATCAACTCCTAAGGAGAAGCAGAAGAAACCCCAACCTGTACTAGTGAAGCAGTCACTAAGAAAGAACTCGAAGGTTCAACAGAAAGAAAGGAAGGACAAGGAAAAGTAGCCAGAGGAACTTGTGGATTTGGAAGCAGAAGAAATTTGCAATGGAGTTGAGGAATTGGATATAGATGAGGGTGATCCTATCACAAGGCTCCCTATGCATATCCCACCGTATAAAGGGAAATTGAAGGTAACCAAGGACCTAGATTCAGGAAAATCGATGGTCTCTACGCCACTGCTACAAGAAGAAGTGGTTTTTAAAGGCGCACTCTTAACACGTATCCCAATGTTAAAGCTAGAAGATTGGGATCTCACCGACCATGAGAGATTTCCTCATTTGGCCACCAATAAATACATGATGAAAATTTACTATGAAGAGACTGGGGTCACAAGGCTGGAACCGATGAAATGGGTCAAAGTTGCAAAGCAGGTTGGATTTTTGCATATGATGTGTGTGCTGCACTTCCATCGATCAATTATCAATACTGTCTATGTGCACTAGTTTCTCACGTTGATGCATGATGGGTGTTTGTGGTTAGGAAAACCCATCCCCATAACAAAGATGATATTCCATCGAGTTACAAAGTTTCCCTATGAAAGGGTGAACCCATCCAAGAAATTTGGAGGTAAGAGCAAAGAGAAGGAGCTTGCGAATAGAATGAAAATCGAGTTTGGGCTTGCCAAGAAGTCACGAAGATACTCTATGCACTCTATTACCGATCAAGCGATGCAGTTTTCCGCTCAAATTTTAGCGAGGCAGAAAATGATAAAATGTCATGCGGATGAGGTTCTGGCGCCTATAATTTCACCGGTGGTACAGTGCCCAAAGGGGGTGCAGTACAATTGGGCACAGTACCTTTGCAAGGAATTCTTAGCCAACTGTCGTGAAGCACAAGATGAAAATAAGGCATTCCAGTATGCATGGCTCCTACTCCTGATTGTACTAGTTGCATGACAACTACCAGAGGATAGCTAGTTCCCTCGGCAAGATGAAGAATTACCGGAGGCAGTAAAGTTCGCTTCATTGTGGGCAACGAAGGATCTGGAGAGGATCACAGAGTTAAAGGTATTATGGATATTGGTCAAGATGGACCTCCACACAGTCATAAGTTAGAGGCCAAGGTTGTCCCCAACCTTGCTTGAGCAGTTGCGGGCCTTTGCTAATTTCAAGGCTAACTTTCATAATATATCTATCTAAGTGAGGCAAGACCCTAAGAAGATATATCACAAGTTGCCATACTTAGTTACAGAGGTCGGCGTGAAGGAAATTGTGGGACTATGGCTAGCGGAGTGGCAGGAGCCCACAGATCTTGTAGCAGGTACCAATAAAGGAGGAGAGAGCTCCTCCATGTAGACAACAGCTGAGCAGAAGAAGAAAGAAGCAGAGAAAGTAGTCGCACATGAGAGGGCGGTTCAAAAGAAGAAAGATGTTTCTGCTAAGGCAGCTACTGAAAAAGAGTGTGCTAAAAAAGAGCGTGCTGAGAAAGAGCACGCAGAAAAAGCGGACACATTGGAAGTTGAAGCATCGACTTCCAAGCATACTGAAGAAAATGAAAAATCTGAGCAGGAAGGAGGTGGTAGTGACACATAGAGCACTCCTTTCATGCTAAAGAAGTGGACCAATAAGACAACCTCAAGACCCAAGAAAAATCAAAAGTCAAATAAATAGGCACACGTGAATCCCATGGTTTGTGTAGACTACTACAACCTCAACAACACCTTTGTACATGATCCATTCCCCACACCATTTACTGATGAGGTCCTAGATAACGTTTTGAAGAATGAAGCATACTCCTTCACAGATGGGTTCTCAAGGTACCATCAAGTCTCGATAACGGATGAGGACAAGAAGAATACCACTTTCACGGGGTCGTATGCATACCATGTCATGCCATTTGGCCTAAAGAATGCACCTATCATTTTCTCCCGGATTGTCATCGCTGCATTCAGGGATTACATTGACCCATTCCTTTAGGTGTATATGGAAGATTGGATAGTTTACAACCTGTTGAAGAAGCATGCCATCCTACTTAGAGTGACGTTTGATTATTGTAGATAGTTACAAATCTCCCTAAACCTGAAGAAATGTATCTTTGTAGTTCCATTTGGCACGTTAATGTGTCACATCATTTACAAGGATGGTGTTTTTATAGATGCTGCAAAAGTTGTAGAAATTTTAAATATGGACCCACCGGCCAATGTGAATTAGTTTCGATCAATGTTGGGACACACAAGGTATTTTCGCAGATTTATCTACTACTATGCTTCCATCACTATCCCCATGGTGAAGTTGATCAAGAAGGGAGAAGCATTCAAATGGTTGGAGGATTGTTAAGTAGCATTAAACATCCTCGAGGAAAAGATGGTAAGTTCTCCCATCTTAGTATACCTGGATTGGAATAATAAATTCCATGTACATGTCGACGCATCCGACATTTCTCTAGGGGTAGTGTTAGCACAACTCGGAGAAGGCAACTTGGACCATCTGATCTACTTTTCCAATAGGAATTTGTCGACTGCGGAAAAGAACTATAGCATGACTAAGAGAGAAGCATTAGCCATGGTGTATTCCTTACAAATTTTTCAGCACTATCTACTTGGGGGTCCATTCAAGTTCTTAACGGATCACTTAGCATTGAGGTACCTGGTCAATAAGCTAGTCTTAGAAGGAAGAATCTACAGGTGGCTATTGTTGTTCCAAGATTTTTCATTCGAAGTCATCATTAAACCAGGCTGGTTGAACGTGGAACATGATCACCTTTCAAGACTGGAATTAGGGCAAACTGGATGTTCCCTTGATGACCAACTACAGATGTTTATTTTTTCTTCATGGAAGCAATACATGATTACTTAGACAAAATTGCAACCTTTCCTAGCCACAAGGCATTGTCCGGAGGGATATACGGTGATGCAGAGGAGATTTATGGTGGTGTGAGTGAACGATTATCAGTTGATCATGGGGCATCTATATAAGTTGGGGCTCGACTAGGGGTTCCATTGATGTCTCATCCAACACAAAAGGTAAGATGTTCTATGGGAATGCCACTCTAGAGTTGCGGGGTGGCACATCGGAGGGAAAGCGATGAGGAGAAAGGTTTTGTAGGTAGGGCTATGGTGGCCTACACTCTACAAGGATGCTAAAGAGTACACCAAAAGGTGTGATGTATGAAAAGAGTTGGAAAAGCATAACATTGTGATGAGTTACCACTACATCTAGTACACACAGTACAAATATTAGAGAAGTGGGCAGTTGATTTCATTGGTCCGATCAATCTGTTGGCACGTCACTCTCGGGAGTGGTATATTGTTACAACAACAGAGTATCTCACAAAATGGGTGGAGGCGGTGCCAATGAAATATTGTACAATAGACATAGCCACGAGGTTCATTTTTGAAAACATCATATCAAGGTTTGGGTGCCCAAGAAGCCTGACAAGTGACCAGGGAACTCACTTTATAAATGAAACAATCATGTCTCTATTGCAAAATTTCCTAGTCCAACACCATAAGAGAATCCCATACCATCCATAGGTTAATGGTATGGTTGATGTCTTTAACAAGATACTTGAAAAGGGCCTAACGAAGGTATGCTTGACAAATCGGGATGATTGGGATGAGTGTGTACCAACCACACTATGGGCGTCTCAAACAACAATAAAGAGGTCACACAAGAAACCACCCTTCCAGTTGGTATATGGATGGGAAGCCATAGTGCCAGTAGAATTCGTAGTACTGAGTATCTTCATTTCTTAGGTTACCAAGATGAGAGACGATGCATCATTGTAGAAGCAATTGGAAGAATTGATGGAACTAGATGAAGCTAGGTTTCTAGCTTAATTCCACCAGTCTATCAAGCAAAGAAGACAAAAGTCATGGAATGATAGGCACATTAAGAAAAAATATTTCACAGTCAGATGGCAAGTTTTATTATATGATAGTAAGTTTCAGAAGTTTTCGGGCAAGTTTTAGTTGCACTCGTTAGGTCCGTTCACAGTTGAGGAGATCAAGGAGTCTAGAGTAGTGAAGCTTTTGTAACTAGATGGAATATTACCACCAAGATGGGTGAATGGCACACACCTATCGTGTCAAAGTTGGTCTACTTAATTTGCATGGATATGTCGAAAGTTTCAAAATTTCTAACTCAGGTGGTAGAATTGTTTGTGTAGAAAATCCTCTAGACTCACAAGCTCATGCAATTTAGTAAAGCAAAAGACAAGAATCTACTTCTACTTTCAACCAGCGGAAGCCCATAAGGTAAATTCGTCATCCATAACTAAAAAATAAAAGCTTAGGTCCTTCTTTGATTGAATGCATGATATTTACAACTCAGTAAATCATACAACTAATAGTACATTATCCTTGCACTCTACTCTCAACTGGGTCTTTCTCATAATCGACATGCATGAGTTTCTGATGAGGGAATCTTCAATTAAATGGAGTAGCACTAGTGCATGCATTTGTGCACCAACTAACTATTAACTCTCTATTAGTTCCACAAATAGTTTTGAACTAATTTAAATGAACTTAACTCAATCAGTGAAGTTATCATAGTACAACTCACAATTAAACTCATAATATACCCCTAAAATTTAGGGAGAACATATACACAATTACTGAAATACTTCCAACTCGAAATTCCTAAGCTAATTAAGTTAATTAAACTTAATTAACTATTTAAAAGTTCCTATGAGAATAGAATTTGATTTTAATTCACAATTTAATTCAAGGACAGATTAAATTGGAATTTATGGATTCTATTTTTAACATTTCGTGTTTCTATTTCCAACACTCCCTCTCAAAAAGATAGGAATTCAACTCGATCCCAATCCTAAACCTTTCGAATGTTTTTCTACAACACTTCTCTCTAGTTTTGTTTCCACAACAACTCCAGAAACAAAAAAACATCCAACCTGAATCAGTATGTGCATCTATCATAAAAGTCCCTGACTGCTATTGCCTCTGTCTACTGAAAACTCTAGCTTTTTTTACTCTACCTTTCTACATTGTTGTCAATCCTTCTTTACACTCTTTAGTCTCTGACTGCTTTAGCCTATATCACTTTGATCTATGACTCCATAAATCGACATTGATTCCTCCCGCTACCATGTACTTTGGGATCCCATAGCAAGGTATGATCCATGAGATAAAACCTCTCAATGGACCCTACCCAATTTCAGCCCTCTTGGGACAATCACTTCACATTGCCCCAACTCACACCTGGAGGTATGGCTGCATGTGATCCCTCTACCCACCTGGCTTGAAATTTCCCCCTACTGGAGGTCTTTACATGAGTGGATGCCTCCAATCAGTCTCCTCTCGGCTTCTCCAATTGTGGCTGCTCCAGAACTTCCTGAAGCTTCTTCTGAGACTGCTTCTTCTCTGCTTGAGTGTATCTCTCCACTCAGTCTCCTCTCAGTTTCTCTAATTGTGGCCGCTCCAAAACTTCCTAAAGCTACTTTTGAGGCTTCTTATGGGTCTGCATGTTGAAAGGTGATTTACTCTCCTTCTCAACCACCAAGTCTCTAACCTTTTCCTTACTCCTCAAGGCTTTGCATACATCTTGAACCTCAATATCATATAGGTTCCTGACCCATGAACCAATATGTTTCACCTGTCTTGTGGTGATGTGTCTAAGGAAAACCTTTCCCTTACTAAAAATCACATCATAGACACGGTCTTCCAATATTGCGACTGAAACAATATTCTTCTTTAGTCCTAGAACATACATCACATTTGTGATCATGAGAGGGGAGCCAAGCTCCCTCTAAAAAGTAACCGTACCGATCCTAGTAGCTCTATACCTCTCGTCATCTCCAAACTTTATTCTCTTCTTGAGATATTTCACCTCAAAATCACTAAATAGATTTCTATTCCCTGTCATATGGAATGAGGCACCACTGTCAAGATACCACACCCCTCCCATCACAGTGTCGGATATGCATGAAATGAGAGTGAAATAAAGTTCAAATTGTGAAGATAGAGCTTCACCTACTGCTACTATTGTCAGCTTCTCCTTGCTTGCTTTCTTTTGTGGGCAGTTCTTGGCATAGTTCATGTGCTCATGACAATGAAAACACTTTAATTTCATAAATTCCATCTTCTTTCCACCCTCCTCGCCTTGGAACTTCTTTCCCTTGTCATTATTTTCCTTACTCGCTAAGGAAAAATCCTCTTCCACTTCCTTGGAAGAGGTCCCATCTCTAGTGTTCCTCCTGATCTCCTCCTGCATCAAATACGACCACAGTCATTCCCAATTTGGCGTCTTCTCCCGACCATTGACAGAGTCTTGATAACTATGCCAAATATTTGGGAGTCCTAGAAGAGCAAGACTCACCATATCATCCTCGAAAGCAGTGATTCCAACAATTCCAAGCTCATCTTGACAATGAGTAAACTTGGTCAAGTAATTGGGAATTGAGTTGCCTGCCTCCATCCTGCTTTTTCTAAGTTTATCTTTCAGTGCCAACTTCCTATGGTCACTGCTATTCTTGAAAAGGTCCTTCAATGCTTTCCACATGGAATGTGGAGTTTCCTTCCCATGGAGACTCGAGACAATGTGGTCCCGAACTCCCTCAAGGATTATATGCCTCGCCTTTGCCACACACTTCTTCCATTCAGCCAAATTCTAAGCATTCGATGCTCATGGCTTAGGAATGTCCTAATATATGAATTACTTCAAGTCATGATCCTCCAACATGGCCTCCATCATGTCCTTCTATGGTATATAATTCGAGCTTCCATCCAAGGCATACTCGAGCCGCAAACCATAGAATGCCATCTGTCAATCCTCAAGTATGAATTGCAAATTCAAATTTCACCTATAACCCTGAACTCAAAACTTCGAAATCTCCTATAGAATATTGTTCTCAGCTCTGATACCCTGTAGAAAATATTGTAGATTCATAAGCTCGTGCAATTTACTAAAGAAAACGACAAGAATTTACTTCTACTTTCAACCGACGAAAGCCCATAAATATTGATGAAAACAATAATCGACAAGAGGAAGATAAATCAATGGCACATAACACAATAAGTATCCAGGGAAAGACACAACTCAAAACCCCACTATCTATATTGCATATATCAGAAATTGAAGATGAGAATACATTCTTGTTCTCATAAGAACAATCCCATCACTTTGTATAATCAATCTCCCAACTCACAAGCAAGCTCAAGCCAAACCTTAGCCTCTATTGCTGCTCTCCAAGCCCCTATTTCCTTGTGCCCTTGGTCAAAGAATTTGGATGAATAAAATATGCTCTGGTCAACCTTGAGCTTAACCAGTAGAAGTATTTCCTATCCTTTGCCTGATGACTTCCTTTGGCCAATACTTAGCCAAATTTCCAAGCCTCCAAGCTTCTAATTCTTTGCACAATTCTTGAGAGAATTAACCTGTATTTAAAGGGAAATTCCTCATCCATAATAGCGCAATCCAAAATTAGGTCCTTCTCTGATTGCATACATGATATTCACAACTCAGTAAATCATACAATTGATAGTACATTGTCCTTGCACTCTAGTCTCAACTGGGTCTTTCACAGAACCGACATGAATGAGTTTCCGATGAGGGAATCTTCAGTTAACTAAAGTAGCACTAGTGGATGCATTAGTGCACCACCTGACTGTTAACTCTCTATTAGTTCCACAAATGGTTGGAACTAATTTAACTGAACTTAACTTAGTCAACTGAGTTAACTAATTACAAGTCACATTTAAAATCATATTGGACCCCTAAAATTTAGGGAAAACATATACATTACTACATAAAGACTTCTAAATCGAAATTCCTAAGCTAATTAAGTTAATTAAACTTAATTAACTATTTACAATATTTTATGAGAATAGAATTTGATTTTAATTCATAATTTAATTCAAGGACATATTAAATTGGAATTTATGGATTCTATTTTTAACATTTCTTATTGTTATTCCTAACAGTTCTAGACCCATTTCAAATCTCAGTAACATCACCCAAGTATTCGTTACTAGCATTCTGTGATTGTTTTTTATGAACAACACTACAGAATGACAAAGCTGCTCATATCCGTTATTGAAGACAAATTGGATGAGCGAATCGATGTTTTAGAAACGTTATATGGGAAATACGACAAGTTGATGCTGGTAGAAAATGAGCTCTCAGGTTTCTTCCTATTCCCAACACTAAAGCGAGAGGTTTAAATAGAAGAAATTACAAATGAATATGGCACCAAGGTGACGAAGGCAAAGGTAACATTCCATGGACTTCAGCGATCGACATTGATAAATCTATGAAGTCTACCAGTCTACAAAATGTCTCTGGCTGCAATGCAATGCACTAAACTTCTAGTAAGCAAGATGCATGACTGTTTGATTTGGTTGGACAAATAATATCTAATCCATATAGATTACATTCAACGCCTCACCAGATTATGAGCAACAGGAAATGCAGTCTCGACAATGTTTCAAACAGGTGCGAAGAGAACAAAGAAAGAGGGAGACAATGACTACTACAGCAAGTACAACACCAAGCAAGGCGGCAAGGGCGCAAAGATATATTTAATCAACAAGGAACATATCATATTCACCTACTATATCATCATCGGGAAGGTAATGTGGTGTTTCTCTAGAAATGAATGTACTTTGGACACTATCTCAGTGGTGGAACATTGTGGCGAAGTGGCTTTACTCATTGGTCTATGTTCTTGCTAAATGAATTATTTGAGGCATGCAAGGATGTCTATAGAAGGAGCACTAATTTTATTTTTGGATACTTAATCATGACCTTAGCGATGTGGAAATGGTGTTCTCCCACAAGCAGGGACATAGTGAAATCATAGATGACCAACCACTTGCTCTCAAATACATGCTGTGGAGAACATCTGAGGACCCAAGTAGTAAGGAAATCAATGAGGCAGCCTTCAGCAAATGGTCCTAGAAGATGTTAGGGACCATAAGGGTAGAGGAAAGGGTTCCCAAGGGGTTACTTGATGCATACTCACAATACATCTGGTTCGGGGTAACACATGGACAAACTTACCTCAAACAATAATGTGTCCACCTAGAGACTTTTCAAATGCGGGCGTAGAAGTTTACATTGGCAGCGGAGGCATTCCACGCAGAGGTCGGGTCATGGCCAGGGGTCACCTTTGAAATCAAAGAAGGTCATAAAAATATTTTTTTCGGGCATATGATACCACAACCTCTGATAGGAAATGTGGTTGAGGGTAGCAAGAAGAGGACAATGAAGCAGGAATTGCAGTTGATGGTCTCCCAAATGTAGAAGCAGATGAGTTCCCTCAAGCATACCATTACCAGCTTCATGGGTTCATCAAGTATGACCTCCCAGTCTGTTAAGTTACAGGGCTTCACAGTTTTTAATCCAATAATCACTACACCCCTAGTTGTGGCTATCCCTCCTCACATCCCTCATTTCCAATTAAAGCCAGCAATCTCCAAGCCCGGGAAGTCGAAAAGTACCAAGCCACCCACTGCCAAGAAGAAAAATACCATGAAATTTGTGCCCAATGTTTACCTCACCGACAAAAGACCCCAAACAGTATTGGCCTCCCCAATCGTCTAAGAAACCTTATCTTCTACCTCTATTGTTTCACCTAGGTCATGGGATCCATCCCCTCATACGACTTCAACCTCCGCAGCCCTGTCCGACACAATCCCCCTAGGAACCTACATAGCCACTTAAGAAATGGAGGCCAACTCAGCCATTTATTCCATCATGATCCTCCCCGGAGATGAAGGCCAAACAACATCTATGATATCCCTACTGTTGGAGTTGGGCCCACTGCTAGGTGATGAGTCGGTCGCCACACAACCACAAGCTACCGATTCCATCATTATCCTTCCCACCCCTCCATTTGTTAAAACCTCGCCCTATAGCCACTCTGAAAAATCTATTGCTAGCGGCCAACCCCTACAAAGAATTTTCCTAGACCCGTCCACAACGCAGCACGAGAAGCTTCAGCACTGCTCCTCTACACAGTTGTTCGGGTTCCTTCAACAGGTAGCATAGTGAGCTAAAAAGATCCACAATCAGCTTGTCACTTAGCATGCATAGCAAAAGTATCAACTCGTCACTCTCACAATGGAGCGAGATCAGCTCCAACAAACTAATCAAGAGCTGCAATCTCCAAGCAGCAAGCCCTTTGGCCCATTGTTTCTGATTTAGTTATTAAAGCCCCCGAAAATTTTTCTGTGTGCACACTGGTCGACTGCTGCAACCACATTCAAGTAGCATGCACAGGCCTGATGTTTACCACCTGGGAATTGAATAGGAGTTTAGATGATGTGAAATCTGTGTTTCCTAATTCGTCTTCTATCTACATCCGAGAGATTGAGCATAGACTCACCACGACTGCCACACTCAAAGCTTCGCTCTCTGATGCTCCAGCATATGGATACATTCTGATGGAGAAGGTCCATGATTTGCCAGGTAGCTTGACCCTGAATAATCAACCCATATACCCACTTTAGAAACAATTCCAACAATGCCTCACTGACAGCAATAACTGCAGGGATAAAAACTAGTGGAAGCAAATTGATGTAGATATTGCCTCTCTCAAAGCCTGGGTGCAACAGATTGAGGATGAATCAACGAAGGCTAAGAAGAAGATTCATGATCTTGGGCCATCGGTCCACATGCATTTCATTTCTCTGTGTGAAGTGTGTGATGACATGGAGAAGCTATGGAGCACCCTGCAAAACATCTGCCCCAATCACCCGAACTCCACCACAGTGGCAGAATTCCTCCAGAAGGTCGACTCCATCACAGGAGCCCAGCAAACCACAGTCAATCATTACAACCACTTCCACAAAGAGACAATTGTTGTGGTACCTAAGTTGGGGCCTTCATTTGGAAAATCATGCCAACATGAAGCAGAAGTAGCACTGCAAGAAGCAGGACCAACACAACCAGAAGCGGAAGTAGCAGCCCCTCAAGAAGAAGAATCAGCATAACATCAAGCAATAACAGTAGAGACACCAACAGGAACAACATTAGAGCTGACAATAGCAATCAGACAGTGCATGGGATAGATTGACTCGGGGACAAGTCAAAGAACTGTGGTGAGGGCTAGTTGGGGCCTTCATTTTGAATTTTGAGCTTTTGCCAAAAGAAAAGCAAGGACAGGTGG
Source organism: Pinus taeda (assembly GCA_000404065.3). NCBI lineage: Eukaryota > Viridiplantae > Streptophyta > Pinopsida > Pinales > Pinaceae > Pinus > Pinus taeda. The sequence continues at coordinate 23,840 of APFE030072010.1, forward strand.
TGGAGACAACTATTGGAGTCATAGGGCTAATGGATGAGGGAGGGAGTAAGAACTAAGAGTGAACAGGCAGTTGCGGCGAGGTGGCAAACAAGAGCAAGAGCATCCGAGAAAAGGGAGATAAAAGGAAGCTGAGGGCAGACTCAATAGAGCAGGAGACGAGGGGAACTAGAAATGGGAGTGTGGAGCAAAGGAGAAATGGTAGAAGCTAGCATGAGGAAGGGTTTGGTCATGAAGCAAGCGAGCAAGGATAGGATCAGGAGAGCCTTCCTCAGTTTTGGAAAGGTGTGCCTTATCCTGTATTATGGTTATGACTGGTCTTGTTGGGTATGTTCTTTATGTATTTGATGATCAAGCTTCAAGCCTTATGTAACCTGTTATGTACTCTATTATGTTCAAGTTAATGAAAGAAGCAGTCTGGGATCTATAATGTATTTATGTGGTTTATCTAGATTATTTAAAAAAAAATAATGAATAACTATAGGCTAAATGGTTTCTCGTAGTAACATGAGTAGAATAGCATGATTGGATAGTGTAGATGATTGATTGTTGTAATTTATTGATGTTTTTTGGCTGCAACTTCCTTGATACTCCATTCTACCCCATCTAACTTCAGTCATGGCATGCCTCAGGTGAGACTCCTCTCCCCTTTGTAAAAGGTGAAAATGTTGGCATTTTTCTAGACTACAGCGAAGCCTTATTGGCCCCTTAAGCCTAAACCCGGGGTCTCTTCCCTATTGTCATTTTTGTGCCAAGACTTCACAAAGATGGATTTATCTACCCGATTTCTTACACATCTTAGGTTTCCAACACTGTACTCGTCATGAAAAAATAGGGTATTATTCATGTTTGTACTAATTTTAGGCATTTAAACAAAGCATGCCCTAAATATAATTACCCAACTCCATTCATCGATCAATTCATTGATTCTTATGCCAATCATGATGCCTTATCCTTCACGGATGGGTTCTCTGGGTACAACCAAATTTAGATTCACCATGCAAATTAGTACAAAACATCATTCAACACCCCTTGGGGTACATTCACATACCAAGTTATGGCTTTCAGTCTTAAAAATGTTGGTGCCATTTTCTAGCGAGCCATGAACTACATATTCCATGATCTAACTCATCTCATCCTTGCATATCTTGATGACCTCATAGTGCATTCCAAAAAGCAAGCCAACCATTTAGAGGACCTCCGCCTGGTGTTTCAGATATTTCAACAATATAACCTATGCTTGAAACCCCTTAAGTGTGTATTATGTGTCAATGTTGAAAGACTTTTGGGTTTCAACATCTCCCAACAAGGGATCAGGGTTGACCCCCTCAAGGTCTAAGCCATTAAGGAGGTACCTCCACTAAAAACATTAAAGAAATTACAAAGCTTGCAGGGTAAGGCCAATAAGGCATTTCACTATGCTTGGCTCCTGCTGCTGATTGTACTAGTTGCATGGCAACTACCAGAGGATAGCTAGTTCCCTCGACAGGATGAAGAATTACTGGAGGCAATAAATTTCGCTTTGTTGTGGGAAACAAAGGATCCGGAGAGGATCATGGAGTTAAAGGTATCATAGATATTGTTCGAGATGGACCTCCACACAGTCATAAGTTAGAGGCCAAGGTTGTCTCCAACCTTGCTTGAGTAGTTGCGGGCCTTTGCTGAATTCAAGGCTGACTTTCATAATCTATCTATCCAAACGAGGTGAGACCTTAAGAAGATATGTCACAAGTTGCCATACTTAGTTACGGAGGTCAGTTTGCAGGAAATTGTGGGACTATGGCCAGCGGAGTGGTAGCAGCCCATAGATCTTGTAGTAGGTACCAGTAAAGGAGGAGAGATCTTCTCCACGTAGACAAAAACTGAGCAGAAGAAGAAAGAAGTGGAGAAAGTAGTCACACATGAGAGGGCTATTCAAAAGAAGAAATACATTTCTACTAAGGCAGCTACTGAAAAAGAGTGTGCTAAAAAAGAGCACACTGAGAAAGAGCATGCCGAAAAATCGGACACAGTGGAAGTCAAAGCATCGACTTCCAAGCATACTAAAGAAAATGAACAATCTAAAAAGGAAGGAGGTGGCAGTGACATGCAGAGCACTCCTTTCAGGCTAAAGAAGCAGACCAAGGAGACAACCTTAGGACCCAGGAAAAATCAAAAGTCACATAAACAGTCACATGTGAATCCCATGGTTTGCGTAGACTACTACAGCCTCAACAACACCTTTGTACATGATCCATTCCCCACACCCTTTATTGATGAGGTCCTAGATAAAATTTTGATGAATGAAGCATACTCCTTCATAGATGGGTTCTCAGGGTACCATCAAGTCTCGATAACGGATGAGGACAAGAAAAATACCACTTTCACTTGGTCGTATGCATACCACATCATGCCATTTGGCCTAAGGAATGCACCTGTCATTTTCTCTCGGATTGTCATCACCACATTCAAGGATTACATTGACCCATTCCTTTAGGTCTATATGGATGATTGGACAATTTACAACATATTGAAGAAGCATGCCATCCTACTTAGAGTGATGTTTGATTTTTGTAGATAGTTACAAATCTCCCTAAACCTGAAGAAATGTATCTTTGTAGTTCCATTTGGCACGTTACTGGGTCACATCATTTACAAGGATGGTGTTTTTGTAGGCCCTACAAAAGTTGCAGAAATTGTAAATATGGATCCACCAGCCAATGTGAATTAGTTTCTATCAATGTTGGGACACACAAGGTATTTTCACAGATTTATCTGCTACTATGCTTCCATCCCTGTCCCCATGGTGAAGTTGATCAAGAAGGGAGAATCATTCAAATGGTTGGAGGATTGTCAAGCAGCATTAAATGTCCTGGAGGAAAATATGGTAAGTTCTCCCATCTTAGTGTACCTGGATTGGAGTAAGAAATTCCATGTACATGTCGACATATCTGGCATTGCTCTAGGCACAGTGTTAGCACAACCAGGAGAAGGCAACTTGGACCATCCAATCTACTTTTCCAATAGGAAGTTGTCAACTCTGGAAAAGAACTACAGCACAATTGAGAGAGAAGCATTAACCATGGTGTATTCCTTACAAACGTTTCAACATTATCTACTTGGGGGTCCATTCAAGTTCTTAACGGATCACTTAGCATTGAGGTACCTGGTAGATAAGCTAGTCTTAGAAGGAAGAATCTGCAGGTGGCTGGTTGAACGTGGAAACTGATCACCTCTCAAGACTAGAATCAGGGGAAACTGGATGTTCCCTTGATGACCAACTATAGATGTTGATTTGTTCTGCATAGAAGCAATACCAAATTACTTAGAGGAAATTGCAACCTTTCCTGGCCACAAGGCAATGTCCAGAGGGATATACAATGATGTAGAGGAGATATATGGTGGTGTGAGTGAACGATTATCAGCTAATAATGGGGCATCTATATAAGTTTGGGCTTGACCAGGTGTTCCAACGATGTCTCATCCAGCACAAAAGGCAAGATGTTCTATGGGAATGCCACTCTAGAGTTGCAGGGTGGCACGTCGAAGGGAAAGCGATGACGAGAAAGGTTTTGCAGGCAAGGTTATGGTGGCCTACACTCTACAAGGATGCTAAAGAGTACACCAAATGGTTTGATGTATGTCAAAGAGTTGGAAAACCATCACATTGTGATGAGTTACCACTACATCTGGTACGCACAATACAAATATTAAAGAAGTGGGCAGTTGATTTCATTGGTTCGATCAATCTACTGGCACATCACTCTCAGGAACGGTACATTGTTATAACAACAGAGTATCTCACAAGATGGGTGGAGGCGGTGCCAGTGAAATAATGTACAACAGACATAGCCACGAGGTTCATTTTTTAAAACATCATATCAAGGTTTGGGTGCCCAAGAAGCCTGACAAGTGACCAGGGAACTCACTTTATAAATGAAACAATCGTGTCTCTTTTACAAAATCTCCTAGTCCAACACCATAGGATAATCCCATACCATTTATAGGCTAATGGGATGGTCAATGTCTTTAACAAGATACTTGAAAAGGGCCTAATGAAGGTATGCTCAACGAATCAGGATGATTGGGATGAGTGTGTGTCAGCCACGCTATGGGCGTATCGAACAACAATAAAGAGGTCACACAAGAAAACACCCTTCCAGTTGGTATATGGACGGGAAGCCATATTTCCCGTAGAATTCATAGTACTAAGTATCTTCATCGCTTAGGTTACCAAGATTAGAGACAATGCATCATTGTAGAAGCGATTGGAAGAATTGATGGAACTAGATGAAGCCAGGTTTCTAGCTGAATTCCACCAGTATATTGAGCAAAGAAGACAAATTTCATGGAACGATATGCACATTAAGAAAAAGTATTTCACAGTTAGACAACAAGTTTTATTATATGATAGCAAGTTTCAAAAGTTTCTGGGCAAGTTTCAGTTGCACTCATTAGGTCCGTTCACAGTTGAGGAGATCAAGGAGTCTGGAGCAATGAAGCTCATGCAACTAGATGGAATATTACTATCAAGATGGGTGAACGACACACACTTGAAGCCTTTCCAACAAACAAACACTCAACTTTATCATTGATTGGGTCTCTCAAAAGGGGTTGTAGGTAAGCTTAACGTGGGTCAGTAGGATTAGGTCAGTCGAGTAGTCAGTCAATTTAATTTATTTATTTTCAACACAATAAACCTCGCATGGTAGATTAGTTGCGACATATATTCCACCACACTACGACCAATTGTGGTCGGAGAGGTCAATCAAAGGTTTCACAAGTATTTTCTGCCCTACTCAGAGTCTTTTCTGAAATGATTAGGCAATAATACAACTGTCAGACACATTTTTGTAGGATCTCTTCCCATTATGGATAGAATTAACTAATAAAAATTTTCCATTATGACATCATCATTACCCATCTGCCCCACTTTCTCCTTTTCTGTAATATGTCATCTAAGTTAGGTACAAATTAGTCGACAGTGGATTAACATGATCAAGTTTGCATAGGGAAATTTGTCATAGCAATTAGTTAGCAAGTCTAGTTAGAAGAATTGTGTCAAAGTTGGTCTACTTAATTTGCATGGATATGCCGAAAGATTCAAAATTTCCAACTCAAGTGGTAGAATTGGTCATGTAGAAAATCCTCTAGATTCACAAGCTCATGCAATTTACTAAAGAAAAATACAAGAATCTACTTCTACTTTCAACCAACGGAAGCCCATAAAGATCGATGAAAACAATAATCAACAAGAGGAAGATAAATCAATGCCACATAACAAAATAAGTATGCGGGGAAATCCACAACTCAAAACCCCACTATTTGTATTGCATATATCAAAAATCCAAGATGAGAATACAACACTTGTTCTCACAAGAACAATCCCAATAGTCAGTATAATCAATCTCGCATCTCACAAACAAGCTCAATCCAAACCTTAGCCTCTTTTCTTGCTCTACAAAACCCTATTTTATTGCATCCTTTGTCAAAGAATTTGGATGAATACAATATGCTTTGCTCAACCTTGATCTTAACCTACATAAGTATTTCCTATCCTCTACCTGATGACTTCCTTTGGCCAATACTTCGCCAAATTTCCAAGCCTCCAAGATTCTAATTCTTTGCACAATTCTTGAGAGAATTAGTCCATTTTTAAAGGGAAATTCATCATCCATAACTGAAAAATACAAGCTTAGGTCCTTCTCTGATTGAATGCATGATATTTACAACTCAATAAATCATACAACTAATAGTACATTGTCCCTGCACTCTACTCTCAACTTGGTCTTTCTCATAATCGACATGTATGAGTTTCTAATGAGGGAATCTTCAGTTAAATGGAGTAGCGCTAGTGGATGCATTAGTGCACCAACTGACTGTTAACTCTCTATTAGTTCCACAAATATTTTGGAACTAATTTAAACGAACTTAACTCAGTCAACTGAGTTATCTAATTACAACTCACAATTAAAGTCATACTAGACCCCTAAAATTTAGGGAGAACATATACATAATTACATAAATACTTCCAACTCAAAATTCCTAAGCTAATTAAGTTAATTAAACTTAATTAACTATTTACAAGTTCCTATGAGAATAGAATTCGATTTTAATTCATAGTTTAATTCAAGGACAAATTAAATTGGAATTTACGGATTCTATTTTTAACATTTCGTGTTTATATTTCCAACACTCCCTCTCAACAAGATAGGAATTCAACTCGATCCCAATCATGAACCTTTGGAATGTTTTGCAAGCAACACTTCTCTCTAGTTTTGTTTCTACAACAACTCTAGAAACAAAAAAACATCCAACCTGAATTAGTATGATGCATCTGTCCTAAAATTCCCTGACTGTTATTGCCTCTGTCTACTGAAAACTTTGGCTTTTTTTTACTTTACCTTTCTACACTATTGTCAACCCTTCTTTGCACTCTTTAGTCTCTGACTGCTTTAGCCTCTATCACTCTGATCTATGACTCCATCAATCGCCACTGATTCCTCCCACTACTATGTACTTTGGGATCCCGTAGCAAGGTATGATACATAAGATAAAAGCTCTCAATGGACCCTACCCAATTTGAGCCCTCTTGGGACTATCACTTCACATTTCCCAACCTCACACCTGGAGGTATCGCTGCATGTGATACCTCTACCCACCTGGCTTGAAATTTCCCCCTACTAGAGGTCTTTGCATGAGTGGATGCCTCCACTCAGTTTCCTCTCGGCTTCTCCAATTGTGGCTGCTCCACAACTTCCTGAAGATTCTTCTGAGACTGCTTCTTCTCTACTTGAGTGGATCTCTCCACTCAGTCTCCTCTCAGCTTCTCTAGCTGTGGCTACTCCAAAACTTCGTGAAGCTACTTCTGAGGCTTCTTCTGGGTCTGCATGTTGAAAGGTAATTTACTCTCCCTCTCAACCACCAAGTCTCTAACATTTTACTCGCTCCTCAAGGCTTTGCATGCAACTTGAACCTCAATATCATATAGGTTCTTGACCCATGAGACAATCTGTTTCACCTGTCCCATGGTGATGTGTCTAAGGAAAACCTTTCCCTTACTAAAAATCACATCATAGCCACGGTAACATTCCACGGACTTCAACAATCGACATTGATAAATCTACGAAGTCTACCAGTCTAAAAAATGTCTCTGGCTACAATGCAATGCTCCAAACTTCTAGTAATAAAGATGCACAATGGTTTGATTCGGTTAGAAAAATAATATCCAATCCATATAGATGACATTCAGCGCCTCACTAGATTATGAGCAACAAGAAATGCAGTCTCAATGACGTTTCAAACAAGTGCAAAGAGAGCAAAGAAAGAGGGAGACAATAACTACTATAGCAAGTACAACACCAAGCAAGGTGGCGAGGGCGCAAAGAGAGATTTAATCAATAAGGAACATATCATATTCGCTTACTATATCATCATCAAGAAGTTGATGTGGCGTTTCTCTAGAAATGAATGTACTTTGGACGCTATCTCAGTTGTGGAACATTGTGTCGAAGTGGCTTTACTCAATTGGTCTATGTTCTTGCTAAATGAATTATTTGAGGCATGTGAGGATGTCTATAGAAGGAGCACTAATTTTATTTTTGGATACCTAATCATGACCTTAGCAATGTGGAAACGGTGCCCTCCCACAGGCAGGGACCTAGTGAAAATCATAGATGACCAACCTCTTGCTCTCAAATACACACTATGGAGAATATCTGAGGACCCAAGTAGCAAGGAAATCAATGAGGCAGCCTTCAACGAATGGTACTAGAAGATGTTAGGGATCGTAAGGGTAGAGGAAAGGATTCCCAAGGGGTTACTTGATGCATACTCACAATACATCTGGTTCGGGGTAACACATGGAAAAACTTACCTCAGACAATAATTTGTCCACCTAGAGACTTTTCAAATGCAGGTGCAGAAGTTTACACTGGCAGCGGAGGCATTCCACACAGAGGTCGGGTCATGGCCAGGGATCGCCTGTGAAATCAAAGAAGGTCAGTAAAAATATTTTTTCAGGTACATGCTACCACAACCTCTGACAAGAGATGTGGTCGAGGGCAGCAAGAAGAGGATAGTGAAGTAGGAATTGTAGTTGATGGTCTCCCAAATGTAGAAGCAGATGAGTTCCCTTAAGCATACCATTACTAGCTTCACGGGTTCATCAGGTATGACCTCCCAATCCATTAAGCTACAGGGTTTCACAGTTTTTAATCCAATAATCAATACACCCCTAGTTGTGGCTATCCCTCCTCGCATCCCTCATTTCCAATTAAAGCCAGTAATATCCAAGCCCAGGAAGTCGAAAAGTACCAATCCACCAGCTGCCAAGAAGAAAAATACCATGAACTTCATGCCCATTGTTAACCTCATCGACAAAAGACCCCAAACAGTATCGGCCTCCCCAATCATCTAAGAAACCCTACCTTCTACCTCTATTGTTTCACCTGGGTCATGGGATCCATCGCCTCATACAACTTCGACCTTCGCAGCCCTGTCTGAACCAATCCCCCCAGGAACCCACATAGCCACTTAAGAAATGGAGGTCAACTCAGCTGTTCAGTCCATCATGATGCTCCTCAGAGATGAAGACCAAACAACATCTATGATATCCCTACTATTGTAGTCGGGCCCACTACTGGGCGATGAGCTGGTCGCCACACAACCACAAGCTACCGACTCAGTCATTATCCTTCCCACCCCTCCATTTGTTGAAACCTCACCCCATAGCCACTTTCAAAAATATATTACTAGCGGCCAACCCCTACAAAGTAGTTTCCCAGACCCGTCCACAATGCAGCACAAGAATCTTCAGCACTGCTCCCCTACACAGTTATTTGGGTTCCTTCAATAGGTAGCACAGTGAGTTGAAAAGATCCACAATGATCTTGTCACTTAGCATGTGCAACAAAAGCAACAACTCATCACTCTCACGATGGAGCGAGATTAGCTCCAATAGACTAATCAAGAGCTGCAATCTCCAAGCTGCGAGCTGTTAAAAAATTATATATTACGGAGCAATGGAACACATAAAATATTATAGAAATATAAACACAGAAAACGCATAAAACAAGAGAGACACAGATATACGTGGTTCACCCAGTTTGGGCTACGTCCACCCTGAACAACCAGTCCTTCCTTTCTAT
>APFE030072010.1:51908-65183 GCA_000404065.3 Pinus taeda
GCATCACTAATCAAATCCTCGACTAGCATGCATCACATATATATCACCACCATGATACATGAAGCATCAACAAAATATCTATCTCAAATAAAATGCAAAAATACAAAGGAAGTATAGGCGCATCCAACACATCATGAGAGCCACCAAAAAAATGATCTCATACATACATCAAAAAATATATGAGTACAAAGATATCAGTGACCCACGACCAGGAAAAAAAGCCAAACAAATATAGGTAGCATCCTCATAATGGTTGCTTTCCCTGGTACATACATAATCTCATCAAAAAAGTAGAACCATCAAGTATATCTAGGGCCCTAATGACCCAATATCTACATCTGAAGCGAAAATTAGACTAGTCATAGCCATCTCCATGGCTATGTGGAGAAAAAATGATCAGTGTGCCCCCTCTAGTGATATCGTAGTCTCAACAATGACTTCCACCAAGCTAGCCCATCTATCGATAGGTAACTGTCTAATCAGGATCTCCACCCAACCCTAGGTATCGTGATATATCCATAACTCTACCTCGACAGTTGCCAAGCATGCCTCTGCATCCTCAACACACGTGTGCCATCACTCTGCATCCTCTCTCACTACTACAATTCCACCTTCTCAGGCGGGCCACCAATCTCAAATCGGCATCACTACACCAGTTACTCTGGGCTACCCCAAGGAACAGCCAGTAGCATCACCATTCTCTATCTCTACGGAACAGGGGCATCCCCTGCAACGCCCCTATGCCTTTGATCGTGGCCTACCAAATAGGCCATTGATCACCCTCGTAACCTCGCATCTGCAAGTAAATAATCATGGTGCCAACATCATCATAAATAAAATATCATAAATGATACATGAAAGTACACATATGTATACAAATGTTGAAATCAAAATATACCTATTAGTCCCCAGGCATCACCCTGAGGAATTTCCATGTATGAAACTCCATAATCACCTAAGTATTAGAGTTAAACTAATCCTCAACAGTTGCATTCCAGTAGCAATCCACATCACCACCCCAAATTCTTGGCATTACATCTCCCCAGTGGCGTATACGTGGGTCCTTGGAAGGCCCCTCTGGTACTACTAAAATGGACAAAGCATAACCACCCGCTCATATGGAATGATGCAGATCACACTCCCATAGGAAAAACTCCTGAGTGTACCACATTGCACTTGCGTAAGCTAGGACAGCATCCCCCAATGCAGTAATTGAGCCCAATTGAAGAAGTGCCCCACTTGCTGCAATACTGCTATATAGGGCACCGAGCATCGGTTGGGGGATACTCAACCCACCAGTCTCACAATCATGGCTTGTGTTTCTCACTCATCTAGGTCCAAAATAACTATAATCTTAATACAACCCTCCTCATAGGGGTATCACCCATAGTGAGTGGCACCCTCCGCCTCTGCCCAATGTCGGATATCCACATGCACAAGTGGCAGTGGATAAGGTAGCCCCTCCTCACGAGGTAGAAGACCAGTAAGATATCGGTATGAACCGATATCGTCAAATCCATCAGCTGAATTACCATCACCTGATGATCCACATCCTAATATCTAATCAAGAAACGTAGGAACCTATCCTATGACCTCATTAGGGAGTTCTGAAGGAACTTTAGAAGCCCCCACTACATTAACAAATGGATATCCACTGGATCTTGAGCCACAGTTGTACACAATCTCTCCCAATACCTCTCCCTCCAAATCATCCTACCACCTAGGATACCATGTTTCAACAAAAGATATAACCACCCATGTTATCAAAAAAGGCAAAAAACCATGAAAAAAACCCATGTTTTTCCATAGCTGCGTGCCTATGTTCCTGACAAATGTGGTACCATGCTTTTTTTTCTCAACAGACACACGAATACGCATCTCTCAGGCCCTTAAGCCATGGCATCCAAAGTGCCTAGGACCATGTGCCTATTTTTCAAACAAGCACACGATTTGTGCATATGTGTCTTACATAAATGCATGACCATAGCGTGATAACTTGGTTAATCCACAGCAAACCTCGCAGGGTTCTGCCTCAACATTTATCCCCTCAAACACGCAATGCACACATCTGAGTAGAAGTTTTGCACTGTGACTACATGAATCCAAGCAATTCGCCCACATGGCCAAATGAAATTAAACCTAAAAGGCCTTACGGGGGACTCCTGTATGGCCTACCTACCCTAGAAACTATAAAATGGATGAATATTAAAGTACAAGCTCTTACTTGGCTCTTCCCGTGTGCATCCCAGGTACTCTAGTTGACTGCAATGGCAAGAAAATCTCTAGAAACTCACTCTGACATCTATGACTCATAAATGAAAATGAGTGATATTTAGGTCCATTAGCCCTATCTCTTGCCCTTTTCACCATATTTTGGGGTCCTTTATAGAAGTGTGGAATATATGTTGACAAAACCGGAAGAGACACAAGGATCAGTACCTCACCATCTTCATCATGGAACTCTTAGTTTTGATAAATGCAAAAAAATCATTTTTTGGCCAGTCACACACTGAGAAACTCATGCCAGGTACTCCTCAAGTTATTTAATTCATAGCATTATTTATATGTATGTCTTGAACAATTCTTTCACTTGAGGTATTGATTACGTCCGTTGTAGGAACATCACACATGATCCACTTCAACCACCACCCCAACAAGAAAACAACAGAGAAGGTATCATTCTCCACTTAGCATGATAGACTTCCTCCTACATCTTTACATATCTTGACATCATTTCTCCAAAATTCACCATAAGGTCCATCATCTCGACCATGTTTATCACCATCTCACATTTGCATATGATAAACATCTGTGTCGATCGATAGAAACCCCCACCTCATGGCTCACTTTATCTTTGTAGACCCTCCTTCACTAATAGGAACCATGACCACTCACTCCACCCCGCGAACCATCCCACTTGCATGCCTTGAAGATCAACCTCATTATGCTACACTCATTACACATGCACCCCATTTCCTAAGCATATTTGGTACTTTACGATGGATCTATACAGGTGCACCTCTGCATCCTACATTTGGCCCATCATTCACCCGTATTGCATAGCCCATCTGTGTCATTTCATCTGCTTCACCAACCCAACACAAATACCAACCAAAGGGGCCCCCTCCCTAAGAAAAAACTGCCACACCTCCATATAGGTTATCATCATCATGGGGCACCCGTCTCCGTGGCTGTACATCCAAACCACCCTCATATTCTTTTGGCAAGTGTACAAATATTTTTTAGGAAAAATACTCCCATCCACATTTTTTTCTATTCATGTCTTTTACCTAGTGGCAGTTTCTAGTCACCCTTCATCGAAGCTTACACCTCACGAACAATCACTTTCCATTTTAGATGCTTGTCAAAACCTACTTACACCCATCCTGGAAATCCTACTGACTCTAGGACCATCACCATCAGTAAACATGTTTTGTCCACCACCATTTGCACATCAAGCTCCGACCTCAGGCTAGTTGTCCATATCCTCTTATATCGTTAGCTCTTGCCATCATGCTTATCTAACCCAATTTATTACAATCTATTCACATCTCATATTGATTCCCCGACTCAACATGTCAGACGGTTAATGCTCCTCTCATGTCGACTTCAACAATTGTATTCCAGGATAGGGGTATTACCTTGGATATCCCCCCTTTGAAGAGATACCTCAAGTGGCACATTAGGAATCATTATTTCACATTGATGTCCTCGGTCACCTTGACATTTGACACCAACACAAACTTCCATGTCAAGGTGGTTCCATACTTAGTTACTGTTGCAATTCTTCATTTAGTCGAAGACCCCCGCATCACTAAGAACTTCATCCAACAGTGCTTACACCATGATATGGGGGAGGTACCCAAAGTCGAAAACCTATGCATACCATAGCACCTGAATCAACAGTGCTTCACCTTTGTTATGCATAGGGGAACGATATTAATTTTATTTGAACAAGAAGCACCCTTTAGGGCATCAACAGTTATCATCATCATCTATCAGCACATCAACTACCATGATGTTGACTAAAAAAACCAGTCTTTGTCCAATTGTAATAAGTTTTGATTAGTCATCATAACGAGCATGGGACATGCCCGCCTCGTATAGACACATTTTTATTGTAGGGTTTCACTAGAGCATGGTTACCATTTATACTCAGTCAAGGGGTTTTTCTCTACTCATCTCCACAACAAATTATCCTCTCTCTCGAAAATTTTATCAGACTCTCCATAAAAAATGAAAACATGATGTATTCCAGCTATACAGTTCCTCCTAACTGCATACATTAGGGGGAAACTATTAACACCATAAAATCATACACCTGTTAGTACAATCCAGAAGACCACTAGAAGGTGTCCAACATAATGCATAAGTGAAAATTTTCTAGCTAAATACACCATGAAGGTTAAAGACATCAAATTTCTCCTAAGATCCAAAGCTTATAAATAAAAAACAATTAAGGTTGCACGTCTATTTCATCAATAAATGCGCACGCACGGAATATTCTTCGAAAGTCATTTGGTTGCAGAAAGGATGATTCAGTAAGTTGGGACCATTCTACACACTTGGGGCCAATTCACTAACATAAGCTTAGTCAAGTACAATAGAATTCGAGTTGCCTTGGAGATATTCAGCCCTCAATGGAATTATCTTGTCCTACTCATGTGTCATTATCATGCATGAACCAAGAGGGGGAACTATGGATTCAAATATTCAATATAAACAAGCCATGAGAGAGCCAAAATATGAGACATTATTATGTTGGCCAAATTGTTGTCTGATCAAACCACCATTGCATTGTTGAAGCCAAAGAAGGGAAGAACACTAGCATGTTGGCCATATTGCTTCTAAGCAATCCATCATCTTAGTGAGAGAAGAGGAATCCACCATTGGAGAGTCTTCATACTTCTTTGAGAGAGAGGAGAAACTTGACAAGATATTGAGGAAGAGAAACCCCCTTGCTGAGGATTTTTTAGCACCATAGCTCAAAGAATTCATCTATTATATTCAACCTCTACTACCAGCAGTCAATAAAGGGATATTTTTCCATTTTCTAATTGATTTGTTTACTCCATTTTAGCATTGTTTGTGGATTTACCTCTTTGTTTAGTTTATGTTTATGTATGCATTGTTTCCACTATTTATAATGTTGTGTTTATTTAAGTTTGTCCACTAACAACACCAATTATGGTTGTGATCCTTTGCAGGGAACAATCAACTACTAAGGAGGTGTCTTTTGGTACACCTTTGCCCCAAAAACACTACCATAGATGGGTAGGTTCAGAAGATAGGGAATTGTATCATAGGGATATTGTCATCAATTTTTTGCCCCCTTAATACCTACTACCTTTTAAGGCCTTCCTAGAAGAGCATGGAAAACTACAATATCAAAAAACTGAAATCCTAGTGTTCAGAAACTACAATACTCGACTAATTCTGCATCGACAAATCTACCCTGACAATTGAAATTCTCATTTCAAAACTACAAAAAGAGATTTTGGTGATTCATGTTCTACCACGTTCTAGACAATGTAATGCCCTCTCACATTCAATTGGCCAAGGGAGAACAGAGTAGCCTATCCAACCCCATAGGCTATCACTACTACATAAGAAGGCATTTTAGGATGTTTTTTAAAGAAGAAAATAATATTTTGTCTTAAACACTTGATCTTTGGTACACACAAAAAAAATGGTCTGACATTATTTAATATTAAATTACTCAAAACCAATTTCCACTTTAGACTACATACCACGTCACTAGACATAGAGATTTCGAGGTGGGTGTTGCTTCATATTTTCATGCCATTTTCTTAAAACCCTCGAGAGTCGACGAACTAAAACCCTTGATCATTCATTTATGCTTTACCCTGCAAAAGGTTTCATCTTCAAAACCCCCTGTCACAACAAAAAGTTCTTTATAGGGAGAAAATGGGATTCCTCGTTGAATCGTGAGCCATTGAATACAAAGGAGCATGTTTTCATAACCATATTTGCAAATGCAGGGGCAAGAGCTGTATATCAAATTCACATTGTTAGTGCTATGAAACTTTTCTATAAGAATAACTTGAACTTTTCCATTTATTTACTCATCATGACAACCTAGATTAGATTTTAACAATTTCTACTCAAATTTTCTTTCGAGGTTTGTTAAATTCCTCAATGTTTGTTGTATTTAATATTTCTTACTATTTTAGATATGCAAATATTGGAATTTGGATGGGTATGGTTATTTAAAAAATATCTAGTGGATCCTTCTACTATGTGGTACCCCTTAACCTTGTTTAGGTTTCTCTATTTAGGGAAGGACTCTTATTTCATATGATAAGATGAAAATATGCACTCTTTTCATATGTGGGTTTTTTAAGATGTTGGATGAGTTTGTTTCGTTCTCAAAGGTGTATAAAAATTCATAAGTTGAATCAAAAGCATTATTTTGTTTTAGGTTTGTTGATTATAGAGCTCTTCATGAGAAGGAGGAGAGGCCAAAGGATGCCTTAAACACAAAACCATTTTTTCACTATAGTCTTTTCATGTAGTTTTACCTATTATGTATTCCCTACTTATCTATTTCCCGTGGTGACATCCCTATCATGGATCGGTTAGATATTTCCAAAGGATGTCCTTGCACAATATTTGATTTAAGAACTAAATTATCTTCGAATTGGTGTGAAAGAAATATATTTTTCCACCATTTCTCCTTACCTATGAGTCCCTCTTTCCACTTCTTGGTTTGCAATAGCCAACATGGGAGTCAAATTTCTACTTGTAATGTATGTGATAACACCATTAACATACTAGCTAAACTTGTAAGTAGAAATATTCCCAATATTTTATGGGAGAATGTTCGCCTCCAGTGGCCAAACTTACAACATCTCCAACATCATCAATTCAAAATTTTGTCTCACTTGGGACCATTGCATCTTAGTACTTTATTTGTTGTTATGTATGCCATTGGGTTTACTACGTTAACTACCACAGTGGTTCTCGTCCTCTTGTTTCATGGAAAGTATGTTATCGGTACTTGATTTATCATAATTCCATGGATGCAAAACATTAAGAATGACAATAAAGGTTTGTAATTTGATATAGGGAAATTTAGCATCTCAAATTGTCTGCTTTCATATCACCATCACTAGTAAGGGAACAAGATATCCTGAGTTGATATATCTCAATTTAGATTGGAATTAATTTATCCTGATTATGTTATTTCCAACTTTTTACATTGAAAATAGAATTCAATTTTCCCACATTCACACAGGTCACTTTTCAAGTAGCAGACACGTTAGACCAGACTTTTCTTAATGGTCACTTTGATCTGGTATGGGAAATGGAGAGTGTCGAGCACATGTCAGAAAAAGAAAATATGGGATGAGATTTTATTGTTTCTTTTTATTTTCTCTTTTAGTTAACATAATTATAATTTTAAACACATTATTTCTGTTATCACTCAAGTTGTCCCTAAGCTCCTGAAGGGATACGGCCAAGGTAACCACAAACCAATCTTTGGACTGCAAGTTCTAGCCCACCTGTAATCAGAGAGGGCTCTCTCTTGATGATTTAGCTTTGTTGATGATGATTTTAGGCTAGTTATTGGGTTCAATGGGTTTTGTTTATGTTTGGGTGGTATTTGGATGGAAGGAGGGTGATTTCAGGTAGAGAGGCAATGCATAGTGTGATAAGTTTCAAACCATTGGGCATGGAGTCATGGAGTAAAACTGTTGGTGCGTTTTCATGGTCACAAGAGGAAAGAGGGGCAAGGTAGCTGTTCATGAAACAAACTTGAGGTTAAAGTTAGATGGATTGCAGGCTAAGGAATGAGAGGCAACAAAGAATCTCTCAAACATGGTTAGCAGAGGGAAGATAAACGAGCCCTATCTGGGAGCAGCTAAGAATTCCCAGGTAACAGTCATTTATATGTGAGATAGAGCAAACATGAGCCATAAGGAATTCATATTTATGCCTAAATCAAGAGGAAAACATTAAGAATCCACAGAAACTGAGCATAGAGTGCAGGTAAGCAAATTCTAAACCAGACTTTTGTTCTGCAACTTAAGCATATGTGAAATTGAAAACAACAAAGGTAAGGAATACTTATTGATTCATAAAACAGCACAGGATTTCCCTCATTCAATCTTCAGAAACATTTACAACACATGAGACAGTTCATTCTCCAAGCTCATAAGCAGTCTTTGATTATAGAAAATTCTCAAATATACAGTGCGAGTCTCTCCTAAAGAAAAACAACCAACCAACAATCACCAACCCTCATTACATTGTTCAGGGCGGTCTTTATAGGTAAAATATCCAAAAGTATTTATTACAGCTGACCTAAACAGGTCTGCGGGAAAAATTTTTAAACCTAAACTTGTGTTGAAATTAAATGCAAATAAAATATCTATTGAGTTGCGCCAAAAGCAGCTGGATCAAAAAGAGTTAATGTAGTGTCCTCTGTGACTTGGTGCAGTGCTTTTGCAATAACTATGCTTTGAGCTTTGGTTCACTGATCTTATGTGAGTTTGATGTGTAGTAAGTGTGATTTGAGAGCTCTTTAATGGCATCTATTGTTTTGTTGACTTTGCTGGAGGGTTCTTTAATGCTTTATCTGTTTCGGGTCGCTGATAGATCTTCACTGATACACTTTGCCGCATCCTGATACTCTTTGTCATGAATTTTGGCGTTCACTTTGGCTCTTATACTCTTTAATGCCTGAATCGGGCCTTTCTCTTTCTGCTGATATGCTAAAAACCATTAAATCAGGCCTTTCTGCCCTTTTTGGCGCAAAAACGGCTGAGGAATCAAAAGATTCCCCAATTTGGCCCATTTCCCGTAGCGATGCGTGATTAGCACTAAGCACTAATCGTGCATCGAAAACTCCCTCAGAATTTCATTCTGGGCCTCTGAAGCTTTGATTTTGCACTTGCGTGTTTTTTTTTGGCGGGTGACGTCAGCGGTACGGTGGATGATGTCAGCATGACGTCAGTAGTGGGACCCCCTTGTACGGTGATGACGTCAGCAGGGTGACGTCAGCGGGGTGACGTGGCAGTACGGTAGGGTGATGATGTGGTAGTACAGTGGCAAGAGGCCAACGCAGGCAGGAAGGGGTGAGGTGGCGGAGACGTGGCAGGTGACGTGGTGCTTACGTCACACAAGGGGAGGGTGGTTTCTAGTTTGTGGCGCACCGCTCTTGCGCCTGGGCGGTATTGGCAAGGGGGGCTCCGCCACAGCTGGGAGGGCAACGCGTGGCGGGAGTACGACGGCAAAACCGTCGATGTCTCGGGTGCTAACCCTCGACAGCTTCGGTGACGAAAGGACCCGCCCACCGTAGATCTCGCGCGCGCCAGATCTGACGGCTAGCAGATAAGGTAAGGCAGCGAATGGATAAGGACGGGGCCTGCGTGCCAATTATTTTAATTTTTAATTCGGCGAGGGTAGAAAACTTTAAAGAAGTGGGTTTTTGGGTTTAAACATGTGCGGGGTCAAATTTTTACATGCATGACTTTAGGATAAGAGCGAAAAGAGGGATTTTATGCATAGGAGTGAGTCCCAATGCATTTGGAAGGGGTTTTTATAAACAACATGAGGGTTCTTACTAAGTTTCAAGAAAACTTAGTAATTCCCAAGGGATACTTATGGTTATTTTTCAACCAGGGGGAGGGGATAAGTATATAGGGGAGTTTTTTTAACATATTTTTAGTAGGGGAAGGGGAAATAGATAGGGAGCTATATAGTAAAAGTTAGTAGTTTAATATGGTAAGTGATAAGAAAGCGTTAGGTATGTGAATCCTAGGCTATTAGGGGAAAATTGTTTCATGAAAGAAGTATGAACATTCCTTGAGTAAAGCAGATCTTTACCAAGGCAAATTAACATGTAAATGATGAAACTAAGAGATATCAAGCAGATCTTGACCTCTTTGGGGAAGTTAGTGAATGATTGAGGAAAGAAGAAGGAGAGGAAGTTAGACATGCCTCGCTTGAGTCCTTCAAATGGAAACTGCCTGATAATTGTGATTTTGAATAGTTATGACACTTGAAAACATGAAATGGATCACAAATCAACATTCTGCAACCTCAAAACTACCTATCCAGCCTACTTACCTAGCATTTTTTCTTCTTTTTGGTTTGGGTGCACTTAGACTTGCAGACTCAACTTTTCAACTTTTCTTTTTTTACTGTCCTCCTATCTATATCTACACTTATTCCATCCAGGGGCTCAGATTAAGCTGTTGAGCACCCTTGTTTCTCTACCTATCTAGGAATCTGCCAAGATTAAGCTGTTTAGACAAATATTCATTCTCTATATTCTAAAACAGGAAATTGAAACCTAGGGAAACCAAGATTAAGCTGTTTGGACCTCCCTCTAACTGAAAATTCTTCAAAAATGGAATAGTACATCAAAATTGGAACACAGCAGTGGCACTTGAACTGGCACACTCTCATGGCAACCTTCTTTGGCCTCTGTAGCAAATATGAAAAATTGCAGCATGCAAAGTATGACATATTTGGCCTGTAAAAGTGTCAATCATGAAAGATGAGTAACCTACTGCAGCAGGAGGCTAACAATGGCTCCACTTGGGGATGGCTTTTCTTTGTGAAAAGTCAAGAACAGCAGGTCAGACTGCCTTGATCTTCTATTGTTGCTGTAGATTGAAATTTCTTAGTGCTGTCTGTTAGTCTCTTGAAACTCTGGAATGAGAACAGCACTTTCCCTCAACTAAATTTCTTGTGATCTGTGTAGCACTGCCTGCTTTCTTTTGCGTGCTCTGTCATCCGGATTGTTGCACAAAAATAAAACAAAATGCTGATATATACAGACTTTTTGTACAAAAATGATTCTTTTAGTTATTCTTAACAAAAGGGATCATGATAATGTTTTAACATTCGGCCATTTACAAGGCCCTCTTCAGTTGAGCAACCATCTACAGATTTGAGGAAATATGTGTTATTGCCTTGCACAACGTTGATAATGAATGGACCTTTCCAAAGAAAATCGAATTTTGCATGTTTGCCCTTGTCATCTCTTCGTGAATCCCACCTTAGAACTTTTCTGCCAATACAGAAATCCTCAGCCTTGGCTCTCTTATCAAACATCTTTTTGAGCTTCTCCTGCAAAATCTGAGCTCTATCATACACTTGCTCTCTAGTTTTCTGAAGGTGAATGGTCTGATTAATTCTTCTTTGAATGTCATTTGGTTCAGCTTGAATCTCCTCTAACAGTTTGATAGTGGGAATGCCAAAAGATGAAGGAAATCTGGCTTCCATGCCATATACTAGCTCATAAGGGCTCATCCCAATGGATTTCTTGGTTGAAAGTCTGTCTGCCCACAGGGAATTTATGAGCTTCCTATGCCAGTTATTTTTGTTTTCTTCCAGCACTTTCTTTATGATGTTGATGAGGGTTTTGTTGGATGATTCGTCCAGGCCATTACCTTGAGGGTAGTAGGTTGTAGAGTGGCCCAAGGTAACGTGAAATTTATGGCAGAAGTTAATCATTTTTTTGGATTTGAAGGCAACAGCATTGTTAGTGATGATTTTCTCAGGGCAGCCAAATCTGGAAAGGATATTGTCTTCAAGGAATCTGATAATAGTGGAGTCATTGGCTTGCCTACATGGGATGGCTTCAATCCACTTGGTGAAATAGTCGGTGGCTGTTAAAATCCACTTAAGCTGGCCTAAAGAGGAGGGATGAATTTCACCTATGAAGTCAAGACCCCATTGTTGAAAAGGCTTTTCGGTTGAGATGGGCTTTAGGGGAAAAGGCAGCAATTTTCTTTTCCCTTCAAAGATTTGGCATTTGTGACATGAAACAGCGAATTTCTTAATATCTCCTAATAGAGAGGGCCAATAATAACCAGCCCCTAAAATCTTGTCAGCAGTGGATTTCCAATATAGATGCCCTCCATAGTCCCTTGCATGGAACTCTTTCATGATGTTGTTGGTTTCATTTATGGTTAAACAGTTTAGCAATATTCCTTCATGATTTTTCCAAAACAAGGCACCATCTAAGACACAAAACTTTAGAGCTTTCATTTTCAAAAATCTTTTTTTAGTTGTGGACAATCCTGGGGGAGCACACAGGTTTAACAATACATAGCAAATATCGACATACCATGGGGATTGTAAAAAGGTTTCACTGATCTGTGGAGTCACCAGCTCCTGTTCATTGTCCAGTTGGTTGATGTTTAAGGCTTGAAAATTTGTTTCAGACATTAGCTTGGCTAAACCTTGTCCCTTTATCAGCTTTGTGGGTTTTATCTCAATGTCATATTCAAGAATACTGGCAATCCATTTGCCTCTTTTTCCTTCTAGCCCCTCTTGAGTTAATATGTCTTTTACAACAAAGTTTGGGACATAGGCAATCACATGTGAATATAGAATATAAACTCTGAAGTCTTTATAGCCTTGACAAGGGCATAGGTCTGCTTCTCCATAATTTGGTACTTCAAGGGTGCATCTCTTAAGGCTTGGCTAAAAAATGCAATAGGCTTTTCATTTTCTTGATCGTCTTTTTGTAAAAGGACATCAGCTATCGTGTGCTCTGAAGAAAAGGAAAAGATGATAAAATCCTTGTCAAATTGTGGACTTCTGAGTACAGGCGTTTGAGTCAGGGAAAATTTGATACTCTCAAAATCCTGCTTGGTTTCAAGAGACCATCTTACCTTGGCATCCTTTTTTAACATGTTGCTTAACAGTCTTATCTGTTCAGCTAAATTTGGGATAAATCTCCTTAGGCAATTGATCTTTCCAAGGAATTCTTGCAACTCTTTTATGTTTCTTGGGTATGGAATTTAAAGGATGGCTTGGATCCTTTCCAGATCAATTCTGATACCGTCTTTTGAGATGATGTGGCCTAGCAACTTACCCTCCTCAAGGCCAAACAAGGACTTCTTGGGGTTCAAGGAAATGCCATATTTCCTACATGTCATGAAAATTTTCCTTAAGTGTTTGAGGTGCTGTTGATCATATTTGGAGAAAGGGGTTAAGTCATCAAGATAGATAACAAGGAATTCATGGATTTCCTTGGCAAATGCAATATCCATTTCCCTTTGAAAGGTGGCACCAGCGTTCTTTAGCCCGAAAGGCATTTTAACATACTTAAATGTTCCCCGGGGTGTGGTAAAGGTTGTCTTGTCTTGCTCATCTGGGTGAACGAGTATTTGATTGAAACCTGAAAATCCATCTAGTAAAGATATTCTAGATGACCCCACTACTCTTTGTAGGATGTGGTCCATTTTAGGCAAAGGGTAGTGGTCTTTTAAAGAGACCTGGTTTAAGTTT
>APFE030072018.1:0-21336 GCA_000404065.3 Pinus taeda
ACCTTTCCACCTTTCTAAATTGCAGGAAAAAAGAATAGCTTAAGATTTGTTTCATTACACCTTAAGTTCAATTTCTGCGTTTTTCAATGTTTTCTTCAGAAACAGTTATGAGCTTGTATTATTAAATGATCTGGTTTACACTGTTTCTTTCACATATGAGTGCATGTCTTAGGAATTCTTAATTGCTCCTGGATCCCACTCATCCACTTCTCCTCTTTGTCAGCATGATGAAATGATTCTCCTTTGCCTTTCATCCCTGATGTTCACTCCGTACTTTCAGCAGACAGAAAATTGTATCCTGTGTGGCTATCCCGCTCCGTATCCCTTTGTGACCAAGAAAACACTCACAAGCCTCAATCTGTGACTCCATGCCCAATGTTTCGAAACTTATCACACCTTACCGTGCCTCTTTTTTCGAGAATCCTACCTTCTTTCCAATCACAATCAACACTCCCTTGAAGTCAAAAAGCTAGCCTAAAATCATTAACTAAGGTTGAATCAAAAGGAGAGAGCCCTCTCCGATTGCAGGTGGGCTAGAACCTGCAATCAGAAGATTGGTTTGTGGTTACCTCAGCCATATCCCTATTAGGAGCCTAGGGACAACCTGAGTGATAACATAATGGCAACTCATACTAGGGACCTCCTCAGATAAATCAATGAAACTAGTCTGCAGCCTTACAGAGGAAGAAGCCGTCTCGTGAAAGGATCGGCCGACCTCTGGTTGCATATTTATTAGAAGATTTTCAAAGCCGTATTAGAAGATGGCTCCTAAGAGACAAACACGTAATACATGATCAAATCCTGATCCAAATAACCCTCCCATCGTTGAAAATCCTAATTTAATTCCTAAGATCATCAGGGAACAAAAACAAAAAGATTTCCAGACCCCTGTTAGTCCTGAAACAGTTCAGCCAATTGTTGTACCAACCCCTGTCAAAGTTCTATTCCAGTCTACCCCGAGCTCCCCTGGCTCATCACCCCCTTCTCCAAGCAGCTCCACCACACCTCTATCCCATATCCCTACCACTTCGACTACTCCTTCTTCCCCTGTTGTTCCTGTAATCCCCCTCGCCTTAGGTGTTCCGCTCATCCCCGTCATCATGGCTAGATATGCATCGTTACAATTACCTGCTAATCCTGAGGCAATGCCTCATGATTACCAATCAAAAATCACTTACTTCGATGGCACAACATCTTGCACCGCCCTACAACATAAAAAGAAAATGCAGGATTATTTTGAGAGTTATGAGATAGATGATGATAGCGTAAGAATGAAGATCTTTGTTCAAAGTCTGATTGGTGATATCAGAACCTGGTTTAGGGCACTTCCACTTAATTCAATACTAAACTCGAAAGCCTTATACCAAACCTTCATTAATAGATGGGATAAAAGAAAGGACCCCCTACACATACTATCCGAGTATGAGTCTATCAAGAGAGGACCTGGGGAAGCTGTTCTGGATTACTGTGCCATATTTAACAATGTTTACAACGCGATACCACCAAATTTAAGACCTCCACCGGACCTTGCTTTATAAAAATTCCCAGATGGCTTTGATGCTGAGATGGCGTATCAATTAAGGGAAAGAGCCCCTCAAAGCCTTGCAGAAATGCAAGACACCGCAGTAAGCGTGGAAGCAAACTTAATCGCTAAAAGAAACAGAACCAGATCTGAGAGAAAAACCACTTTCAAAGAAGAACCCTCATCTTTTGAGCAGAAGCTTGATCTGGTCGTCAGTTCCATGAACAGGCTGGGAGGTAGATTAGATAACGTAGAGAGAAAAAATTCGTGGGAAAGTCAACAGCCCAATGCCGCTAGGAACCCAAACTTCAGAAAAGCCCAAAATTTGAATGTAGGAAGGGCCAGTAAGGATCACGACATTAGACCTCCTTTTCAAGAAAACTATGCCGAGGCATATACATCCGCTGATCCCACAGACAGGACCCTAATGAACCTGGTTGATTCAGAAAACGAACAGCAGTCCTTCCTCACGGAAGAAAAACGACCATACCTCAATTTAGAACAATTCCGCACCAAATCGGGCGAGTCCTTTGACTTTAAACAAGGTTATGATACTGCTATATACGAAGTTCATAAGCAATACAAACTGAGAACACAGACTGTTGATGTTTTTTCGCCTAGCAAAGCAAGAGATAGCAAACAGCCCAACAAAGCTAAAGTGAAGAGCACCAATGGTCAAACAACTGATAGCCATGGCCCAAATTTTCAACAAGTTATTGTGGAAGATGTAACGGATACACATGGTTCTATGGAGCAGCCCTTGCCCACTCCCCATCTGAAAAAAGGTCTAAAGAACATTCCCGAAAATTTTC
The DNA here is from genome assembly GCA_000404065.3 of Pinus taeda. Lineage (NCBI taxonomy): Eukaryota > Viridiplantae > Streptophyta > Pinopsida > Pinales > Pinaceae > Pinus > Pinus taeda. Next base: position 2,335 of record APFE030072018.1, read on the forward strand.
CCAGAACGGAGATACCACAGACGGTCATACACCATGATACGGATGCTCCAAAAGAGAATACAGAGAGTACGCATGAAAAAGAAAAGTTCACCATTGTCAATACCCGGAACCCAAAAGAAAAACCATTCAGCCTAGAAATCGAAATTGGAAAACTTAAAATCTCCATTCCCCTCTCAGAACTGGCTAAGCATGACGTATATAGACAGCAAATTCAAAAATCACTTCAATTGCCGGAAGTTAGGGATGATTTAAACATTCTAGATGACACCCCTAAACTACTGTTCTGGCCAGAGGTTGACGAAAAAACAACATACGGGCCTGTTCCGCCTTTCTATATAAGCCTGCACATACATGATAAGATACTACACAATGCTATGTTTGACTCAGGAGCCTCACATAACCTCATGCCCAAAGAAGTAATGGAAAAGTTGAATCTCGATGTCACCTGACCCTATAAAGATCTGTATTCGTTTGATTCAAGTAAGGTCAAATGTCTAGGCCTAATCAAAGATCTTTGCATATCCCTAGTCCAGTTTCCCAACAAGACAATCTTAATGGACATAGTAGTTGCTGACATCCCCATGAAGTATGGCATGCTGCTATCCAGATCATGGGGAGCAAAATTGCAAGGATCCCTTCAACTCGACCTCTCTTATGCCACTATATCTGTCTTTGGGCAACCAAAGAGAGTTTATAGGGAGACACTAATGAAGTATGTGGTAAGTAGTGAGGAGAAACCCCAAAATTTTCCAATATACTCAATCCATTCTGATATGGATTCCTTTATTTTGTTTAATGATAATACAATCCCTCCAGCTTCGTACAAACCGTTATCCCTAGAGCAAGAAACCAATGCCCATGAGAAATCAGTTGCCAATTCACATGAAACAGTCTCAACAGCCAGGGCAACCAGCACTGGACAAGAAGAAAATCCCGAAACAGAAGTCACCAGCTCATCCACTCCACATACCATTCGAATCCCCAATACACGCCTTGGACGAAAAGTCTCTAGGTATTTAGAATTTGATGGTGCAGTTAACAAGTTAGGAGTAGGGGCTGGAGTGTGGATTTACAATACTCACAAGAATCACGCACAAGGCCATGCCTATAGACTCAATTTTAGATGTACAAACAATATGCCGGAGTATGAAGCCCTTCTCTTAGGCCTCAAGCTGCTCAAAACCCTGGGAGCTACCACAATTTCCATCCTGGGTGAGTCGGACCTCATCATACAACAGATAAAGGGCAACTTTGTCGCTAATGATAGTAGAATGAGAGCTTACAGAGCTGCTGCCAGCGAATTTCTTAGCGCCTTCAGTGATTTTGAGTTGGCCAAAATCACACGAGATCATAATATTCATGCCCATAGCCTAGCTACCTTCACTAGCACATGTAGGCTTCCCTTTGGACCAAGTCACCGCTTCACTACAGAAGTAAAACACAGACCATCAATTTGTAACAATGTCGAGAGTTGGCAGGTATTCCAAGATGATGCCCAGATTAACAATTTTTTGACTCTGGAAGATGAATTCTCTAGCACAAGCATTGACATGGATGTTATACCAGAAACACAACAGTTAGCAAAAGAAGATTGCCTAACCCTAACAGCCACCATGGCTGAACAGATACTTAGCCCAACTATTTTTTACAGTACAAACATAGGGCAACTGAAACAATTTTGTTCACCTAAGGCAGCCGAGGTAAAAGAAGAGTTTATTGACCTAAAAGGAAATGTTCTGCCTGCTGGCCGTACCCCATTGGAAGACATGTTTGATGAAAACGATGTGGCCAGAAAGCCAAAGATGGAACCTTTAGATGTCGCCATAGAAGAATACAACATAGGAATGATAGAACATCCCAGAATGATTAAACTTTCTAAAAATCTGCCTCCTGACCAAAAACCTAAATATGTGGATTTGTTCAAAGAATTTCAAGATGTATTTGCCTGGAGTTATGAGGACTTGAAGTCCTATGACACGTCAATAATCCATCATACCATTACCGTAAGACCGAATCAGAAACCGTTCAAACAAAAACTCAGAAGAATCAACCCCATGCTTCTCCCTATGATTGAAAAAGAAATAAAAAGAATGTTTGGAGCAGGGATCATTGCACCCATTAGATTCTCGGAATGGGTATCTAACTTAGTTCCCACCAGAAAGAAAACAGGAGAGATAAGACTTTGTGTAGACTTGAGAAATCTAAACCAAGTCTCTCTAAAAGACCACTACCCATTACCCAAAATGGACCACATCTTGCAAAGAGTAGTGGGTTCCTCTAGGATCTCTCTACTAGATGGATTCTCACAATTTAACCAAATCCTTGTTCACCCAGACGATCAGGACAAAACAACTTTTACCACACCCTGGGGAACATTCAAATATGTTAAAATACCTTTTGGGCTGAAAAACGGTGGCGCCACCTTTCAGAGGGAAATCGATATCACGTTCGCTAAGGAGATACATGATTTCCTTGTGGTTTACTTGGATGACCTGACCCCATTTTCCAAATCTAACTTACAACACCTTAAGCACTTAAGGCAAATTTTCATCACATGTAGGAAATAGGGCATTTGCTTGAACCCAAAGAAGTCCCTGTTCGCCCTGGAGGAAGGCAGGTTATTAGGGCATATAATATCAAAAGATGGAATCAGGATCGACCCAAAAAGAATTCAGGCTATCCTCCAAATCCCTTACCCAAGAAACACAAAAGAATTACAAGGATTCCTCAGAAAAATCAACTTCTTGAGGAGATTTATCCCCAATTTAGCCGAGCTAATAAGGCTATTAAGCAACATGCTAAAAAAGGACGCCAAGGTGAGATGGTCCCTTGAGGCCAAGCAAGCCTTCGAGAGTATAAAAACGGCCCTAACTCAAACACCTGTTCTTACCAGTCCTCAATTTGACAGAGACTTTATCATTTTTTCTTTCGCATTAGGACATACCATAGCCACAGTCCTTCTGCAGAAAGATGATCAGGGCAATGAGAAAACAATAGCTTTCTTCAATCGAGCTTTGAGAGACGCACCCCTAAAATTTCAGATCATGGAAAAGCAAGCCTACCCCCTGGTCAAAGCCATCAAGGACTTCTGAATTTACATCCTCTACTCCCATGTGATCGCATATGTCCCTAATGTTGTTGTAAAGGATATACTAACTCAAGAAGGATTGGAAGGTAGAAGAGGCAAATGGATTGCTAGCATCCTTGAATACAACATTGAGATAAAGCCCACCAAGCTCGTAAAAGGACAAGGGCTAGCCAAGCTAATGGCCGAAACAAACTTCCAAGCACTAGACATTAATCAGCTGGACGATGAAGCAGAGCTGGCGACTCCACAGATCAGTGATACCTTCACACAGTCCCCTTGGTATTCTAATATTTTCTTTGTATTGTTAAACCTGTGTGCTCCCCCAGGATTGTCCAGAACCAAAAAAATATTTTTAAGAATGAAATCATCAAACTTTTGTGTCATAGATGGTGCTTTGTTTTGGAAAAATTATGAAGGCATTTTGCTTAAATGTTTAACTACAGATGAAACTAACAACTTCATGAGAGAATTTCATGCAGGTGACTGCGGAGGACACTTATATTGGAAATCTACGGTGGACAAAATCTTACGAGCTGGTTATTACTGGCCCTCTTTGTTTACAGATGTGAAAAGATTTACTACCTCATGCCATAAATGCCAAATCTTTGAAGGAAAAAGAAAGCTATTGCCTCTGCCCCTAAAGCCCATTTCAACCGAGAAACCTTTTCAGCAATGGGGTCTTGACTTCGTTGGAGAAATTCATCCCTCCTCCTCGGGCCATCACAAATGGATTTTAACAGCCACCGACTATTTCACCAAATGGATTGAAGCCATCCCGTGTAGGCAAGCCAATGACTCCACCATTATCCAGTTCCTTGAAAGCAACATCCTTTCTAGATTTGGCTGCCCAGAGAAAATCATTACCGACAACGTTGTTGCTTTCAAATATAAGAAAATCATTAACTTTTGCCACAAATACCAAATTACCTTAGGTCACTCCACAGCCTACTACCCGCAAGGTAATGGCCTGGTCGAGTATTCCAATAAGAGCCTCATCATTATCATAAAGAAGATGCTAGAAGAGAACAAAAAGAACTGGCACAAAAAGCTCACCAATGCCCTATGGGCAGATCGAATGTCCACCAAAAAATCCATCGGGATGAGCCGCTATGAACTTGTGTATGGCATAGAAGCCAGGTTTCCTTCATCTCTGGGCTCACGTACTATCAAATTATTGCAAGAACTTCAGGCTGAACCAAACGACATGCAAAGAAGAATTAATCAGACCATTCACCTTCAGCAAACCAGAGAAGAAGTTTTCAATAGGGCTCAGGGTATACAAGAAAAACTCAAGAAAATGTTCGATAAGAGAACTAAAGCAGAGGATTTCTGGGTAGGGAGCAAAGTTCTAAGGTGGGATGCAAGAAGGGAAGATAAGGGCAAACATGCAAAATTTGATTTTTTGTGGAAAGGTCCATACGTTATCAGCGCTGTGCAAGGCAATAACACCTACTTTCTCAAATCTCTTGATAACAGCACAGCGGAAGAGGGCCCGATCAATGGCCGGATGTTGAAACACTACAATGATCCTCCTGCTTGAAAGAGCAAATGGTAGTTGGTTTGTACATATTTGTATATATCAGTTTTGTCTTTTTAGAGTTTATAATACTGAAAGCACGTGGAAGAAAGCAAGCGGCGCTTTCCAGTTTTGCAGAAGACAACAAGAAACTAAAAACCAAGGCATTCTAGCCTGCTATTCTTGACTTCTCACAAGGAGAAGCCATCCCCGAGTGGAGCCACTGTTAGTTGCTTGCTACAGCAGGTTATTCATTTTTCATGATTGGCATTTTACAGGCCAAATATGTCGTACTTTGCTTGCTGCAATGCTCCATATTTGCTTAGCAGTCTCCAAGTGAAGAAGGCTACTTCAAGTTCACTCAATTGCCTTCAAATTTTGTAAAGTTATCCTGGTATCACCATTTTTCAGTTAAAGGGAGGTCCAAATAGTTTAAGCTTGGTCTCCCTAGGTTTAAATTTTCTATTTTAGAATATAGAGATTGTAAATCTGTCCAAATAGTTTAATCTTGGTAGATTCTTAGATAGGTAGAGAAGCAGAGGAGCCCAACAGCTTAATCTGGGCTCTGGAAGAAATAAGGGTAGCATGTAGATAGGAAAGTATCAAAAGAAAAATGAATGACGGATTTGCAATTCTAAGTGCACCCCCAAACAAAAGAAGAAAAAATGCTAGGTAAGTAGGCTGGGTAGGTAGTTCTAAAGTTGTTGAATTGTTGACCAGTTCCAGGTTTTCAGGTGTCATATCATTCAGGACATAATCAACAAGGATTTGTATGCAAGAAACTCAAAAGAGGTATAACTGACTCCCCTTCTCTGTTCTCCCCAATTATTAACTAACTTCCCCAAAAGAGGTCAAGATCTGCTTGACACCTCTTAAGTTCCATCATCTTCATAGCACTGGCTTGAGTAAAGATCTGCTTTACTCCAAGTTGTTCCATATTTTCTCTTAAGTATGGTCCTACCTCCTTAACAGCCTAAGCTCTCCTAAACTTAGCGCTTTCTTACCATCTCCATATTAACCACTAACATTATTATTTAGCTACCTATTCTTCCCATCCCCTTATTAATATTAAGTAAAATCCCCCTACATAATATCCCTCCCCCTGGTTGAAAAATAACCATAAGTACTCCCGGGAATTTCTCAGTTTATCTGAAACTCAACAAGAACCTTTGACCTCCAAAACCACCTCCCAGATACAATGGACTCCTTCCAAAGTATAAAATCCCTCTGAGGAAATCGGACCCCTTCCGAAACCTCCAATGCCCTTCACACCCACTTACTTGCTCTTTCCTCCCAAAACTTACAATCTCAAAGCCAAATCGCATCGCAACATCACACTTTCATCTCCATGCAGGTCATCACCCATCCGTCTCTGCCGATGCGATATTGCGATATCGTCGATCGGCGGTCGCAAGCGCCGAGTGTCCAACTCATTCACCCCTCCATTTCTCGCCGACGCGATATTGTGATATCACCGATCGGCAGTCGCAAGCATCGAGTGTCCAACCCAAGCACCTTCGTTCCCTTCCGATGCGATATCGCGATATCGCATCAGAGTTTCTTCATCACATTACCTCCAGTATTTCACCACGTCGCTTTGTACCAGGGACCCACAGCTGACGTCATCAGCCGTACAGCCAACGCCATGCTTACGTCAGCAACCAGTAAGCCGAAACTTCGCGCAGGAAGAAAAATTGCACTTCGGAGCTCTAGATCAAGGAACAGAGGCAGTTTCCGATGTTGGCGTTAATCGCACATCGCTACAAAAAATAGGCCATTTCGAGGAATCTTCAGGGAATCTTCTGATTTCTCAGCCCATTGCGCACCGAAAAAGCCCGAAAATCGCCCGATCGTGCCAAAAGGATCCGGTTTAAGGACAACAGCAGATCAATCACATAGTTCAAAGTGTATCAGATCAAATCATCAGGCATCAAGCGTGTCAAAGAGTATCAATCGACGGTGGGAGCCATCAATGTAGCGGCAAAGAGTATCAGTGAATATCTTGAGCAGCGGCTTGAAGCAGGAGAACATTTAATATCTTCCAGCAGAGTCATAGAAAGAGGGTGAAACTATTTGAAGCTCTCAAGTCATAATTATTGCACATTCAATTCACACCAGAGCCGAACTGCAGTTCCCGAAGCACAATCACTCCAGCAGCACCGCATCTGGTCCCCAAAGGCCACCTCGTCACCTGTTCCGATCCAGCTGTCCCCAACACAGCCAAAAGGATTTACTTGCATTTAATTCCAGCAGCACTTAGATTTTTGAAGAGTTCTAAGCAGACCTGTCGAGGTCACTTGTAATGATGTCTTTCCGATATTTTTCTTATAAGTACCACCCTGAGCAATGTTGTGAGGGGTTGGTTGGTTGGTAGTAGTTGTTGGTCAGTATTCTTTCCAGCATTTTCTCTAAGCAAAGACTCGTACTGTAACTGTCATAATTTCCATAATCAAAGATTGTTGAAAGCATGGATTGCGAAACTACTTGATGTTTTCTCTTGGCCAAGGAATGATCACGGAATTCTTGTGCTTCTACATGATCCAATAAGTGTTCCTCTCCTCTGTTTAATTTTATGTTTTTTACTACCTTTCCACCTTTCTAAATTGCAGGAAAAAAGAATAGCTTAAGATTTGTTTCATTACACCTTAAGTTCAATTTTTGTGTTTTTCAATGTTTTCTTCAGAAACAGTTATGAGCTTGTATTCTTAAATGATCTGGTTTACGCTGTTTCTTTCACATATGAGTGCATGTCTTAGGAATTCTTAATTGCTCCTAGATCCCACTCATCCACTTCTCCTCTTTGTCAACATGATGAAATGATTCTCCTTTTCCTTTCATCCCTAATGTTCACTCCGTACTTTCAGCAGACAGAAAATTGTAACCTGTGTGGCTATCCCACTCCGTATCCCCTTGTGACCAAGAAAACACTCGCAAGCCTCAATCTGTGACTCCATGCCCAATGGTTCGAAACTTATCGCACCTTACCGTGCCTCTTTGTTTGAGAATCCTACCTTCTTTCCAATCACAATCAACACTCCCTTGAAGTCAGAAAGCTAGCCTAAAATCATCAACTAAGGTTGAATCAAAAGGAGAGAGCCCTCTCCGATTGCAAGTGGGGTAGAACCTGCAATCAAAAGATTGGTTTGTGATTACCTTGGCCGTATCCCTATTAGGAGCCTAGGGACAACCTGAGTGATAACAACTCCAACCATCTCAGGTACCTCTGCCTTTACAGAAGAAGTTCCATAGCCACAAGAGGACATTAGAACTTATCCTAGTGTAATGATAAACACTTTTATTCCTGAATCATCTTCATCTACAACTAATCCGGAAGGTGTTACCCCTCCAACAACTATCGCTACAAAGTCTATACCTTCTTCTGCACCAGAAATATTTTATGGACGTGATGGTCTACCTCTCCCACCAGGATTGATTGCAATAGAAGATATTGTGGAGGATCCTCCATCGAGTACTCCATTGCATTTTGGAGCTGGGATCACCCTATATCCTTCATCATTAGAAGTTAGTATCCCTTCATTACAAGTTTTTATAGAATCTCTAGGAAATCTTTTGGATAGGCTAGATATGTCTGAACAACCATCAAAATCTAGGACTATGTCATCTCATGCGGCAGTAGTAGAACCTCGCACTTCTACTCTAACAATGTTCGCTGGTATACCATCTGTCCCAACTAGCTCTCAACCACTAGATGGAGTCCATCCAGGGACTGTTGCGATAGTATGGTCTGCTCACGTTTGTTCATCTGGAATAATATCTGGAATCTCTTATGTTGAGTCTCAACAAATTGATCCTTCATAATAGTATCAATTTAGGCAGTTCGATCCCGAAAGGCCAATCATTCCTTTGAGCGCTAAATTGCTGCCATATGGGGGACAATATGCCCTTCCATTGTTTCCTCCAGGAGAACAACCATATGGGAGTTCACAACAGAATTCAGGTCATGCTGGAATTACATCCAGTGGTTGGGTGCTAATACTGCCTCAACAACCAAGAGTTTTATACTCAATGCAACAAAGCCTACCTGTGTCGAATATCCCCACTACACCGACCATTGTGACAGTGTCGCAAGTACAAGCGTTGCCTATTTTATGTCAACCTCAAGTCTTTCAGGTCATAATACAATAGCCTCCTGTCTCCACGACACAACCGCAATCATCGATTAGTGGTTCCCTAACCTAAGCGACCCAGGTTCAAATGGGTACTACTACCCCTAATCTTGGTCAAATAGCCAGTATTGGACAACAGCAAATGGTTTCATAACCATGGCTGGTGCAATACCAACAACCACAATTCCAGCAAGCTTACCAAGGATCTGAGCAATAAATCTTTGCAAGTAATGGGTAGCCGTATATTCAAAACGGTCAACATCAATCATTTCGTAATGGTTATGCTCATCAACCTTACCAAATTTATCAGCATCAAATGCATTATGCTGGTATGCAATGACCCACTGCTCAAGCGATACCATCCTATCATAGGTATGCTTCACTAAACCTGAATCAACAGTTACCCTTTGTGGCGACTTTAGAGTTACTAGATCTAAATCAGCTAACAAACGATCCAATTACTTATGCCCCTTGCTAGCTAGTGATTCCTCATAAAATTCCGTCAGATATTCCTAAATTTAGTGGAAATCTGGGTGAGGACCCATCAAATCATGTGATGACCTTTCATCTATGGTGTTCATCCAACACTCTAAATGATTATTCAATTAGGCTTCACCTTTTTCAATGAACGTTAACTGGTCTGGCAGCAAAATGGTACATTGAATTGCCTAGAGCTTCATTTGATAACTTCAGCACCCTTGCCACAACCTTTTTAACCCATTTTCAGTTACCCATAAGGTACGAAATAGGAATAGAGCTCCTTACCAATTTCAAACAAACGACAGCCACTCACATATCTGATCATATCCATGAGTGGCGACATCATCGTAGAATGGTAAAAGCATATGTTCCTAATCAGCTATTAGATGAATGGTTTATTAATTCATTGTTACCTTTCATCACAGAAGATGTGGCAAAGGGAGGAGTTGTCACTGAAGAGCAAGTCATTGCTCGTGTGCAATATCTAGACTTGATGTAGACTTAGTCTGACACGCTCTGTGAAAAAATCCATGATTCTCCTAGACCGGAATTTTCCGTTCCCCCTCCTCCTAAATCAAACAAAGACTCTCATGCTGGTGATGGTGTGATAGGTATGACTAGCACGAAACTGTAAAGGCTACATCGAAGAAAGCTCGCACAGTTCCTAGTCAAAATGCAAATGAGGAACTTCTTTCCTCGAAGGTAAATGTCGTGTCGACTAACAAAGGCAAAGAACCAAAGAAACCAGGGGGCAAGAAGAAAAAAAAAGGGAAAAATAAGAAATATGATAATTCATCTCCTGAGAAGCCTTCTGCAAACCCTTCTGGGCAAAAGAAACCCCCTGCAGGGTGTTAGATATGCGATGAGGATCATTGGACAAGAGATTGTTCACATAAATCTGAAGTCAAGAAACTCCTTAAGAATCCAAAAACCTCAGCAGTATTAACTGATCCGTTTCCAAACCCGGGAACCAATCTGGTTGCTAGTGACAGCGCTTCCCCATCCCAGGTACTCATGTTGTCCATTTCGAAACAGAAAAATAATGCTTTGATATCAACAAGGAATAAAGATTACGAGAACCCACAGCTGTCGAATAACAAGGCTACTAATCAACCTAGTAGTTCGAAAACAACTTCGACTGAAGTTGCACCACCCATCATTCCTGAGCTAACAATAAAGCCACCAAAGGGAGTAGTACACAAACCAACATTTAATCCTTGTGCTAGAGCAACACATAATTATAATATAGTAGAGGACCTAGCCCAATCGCCATCTTCTGTGTCGACACTTGAGGTACTGCAAAATTTCCCCTCCCAGAAGAAGGCTCTATTATCAGCAATAGGCGGGATTGACCCACCGGATTCCAATCTTGTGACCTTTAATCATAAAGGATATGAACCTCAGCTACCAGCTCAACTCGCTTTCCTCATCTAAGTGAAAGCCCTCAACAAAACTGTTCATCAAACAATTATTGATGAGGGGGCATCTACATGTATTATGTCAATGAGTTGTTGGAAAGCTTTAGGCTCACCACCCTTGTCATGATCGTCAATGATGTTAAAATCATTTGATGGACGAATATACACTCCATACAGGATTTTAAGTAACCTGCAAGTCAAACTAGGGAGCAAAATAGTAGAAATTGATGTTGAAGTTATTGATGGAAACCTCGATTACAACATTCTACTGGGAAGGCCCTGGATTTATGCTATGGCTGTTGTTGTGTCAACATATTTCAGAAAGATTGCATTTCCTTTTCAAGGAGATATTACAATCGTCGACCAACAAATCTTTCTCCCCAAAAATTCACAAGTTACGGGAAGCATTCTGATGATCCACAGAAGCTCTCAGTCTCTTCAAAATATTGGAGTAGGCCTACTAAAAGACCCTACATTGATGGGTACTTTTTCCCTACCACCTCCAAATAATCTGGTGGAAGTAGCCATGGTGGGAACCTACAATATGATATCTTCTAGATTCAGAAGATTATTGAACATTTTGACAACACAGATCATCGCCATTTTAGAAATATTGTAGTAATCAATTTTCATGGCTTGGGGGGGAACCCAAATCAACGCTCATCGAGTGTTTGGATAGATAGGTCTAAGGAATATGGCACCTCTTCAGATCCTTGGTCACATGTAGATTCTACAGACGAAGGAATCATTCAGTCAATGATGATAGGAGAGGCACCATGGGAAGATTACCACCATCATTCCCATATTCCGGATTACCACGAAGATTATTCCAGCGACCTTAATCATCCTTCAATTTTTTATTTTCTATCAAATACTCTAAATACGATGGATTCCAAAGATGGTTCTTGTCTCATGTCGACCTTGTTAAAAAATGAAACAAGGAGTAATAAGGATAGTTCTTTTACTATGTCAACCTCATTAAAAAATGAAACAGCTCCCTTTCCAAGTCAAGTCTTTCAAAGATCTCGAAGGTAAACCTTCATTCCAACCACCTCGTTGAATGAAATGAAGCTTGGGGGGCATGCATTTGTGTCACTATGTCGGGGGCATGTGAACTTATAACAAGCATAGTTTTTTCATTTCAAGCTTGTGTAAACATGAAACCGAATCCGAGCAGTGTTACCACTGAGTTCAAGCTCGTTAAAAAAGTAAACTGTCACATGCAGTTTTACGTGAAGTTCAAGCTCCTTAAAAAATAAACCTAGAAATGAGCAGTTTTTTATGCAAAATTCAAGCTCGTTAAAAATTAAACCTAACCAATGAGAAAATGTTCCCCCAGAGTTTAAGCTCATTAAAAAATGAACCAACCTTTGGTAAATAACTATTGCAAATTCATTATCATCAGCTTTTGAGCCCTGGTCGTGTTCTTACCATCACCTCCACTCTGTTTTAGTCGATCATACGCCTCCATTTGATTGTTTACCCTTTTCAGGAACAGCTGCGACGATTGATTCTATTAGCCATCCTTGTGACATTGTTGTGATTGGAAAATTCCAAACCTTACCTGGAATTAGCAGCTACTCAAAAATATCACTCGTTCCTCAAAAACGAGTCTCCTTTAAGCTCTTTTCATCTGACTCGTAAAATATGAAAATATTGCCGAGAAATTGGCCTCTCTAGCTCGTTAAAGCTATCGGAAGTGCTATCCCTCTTCTAGATTTTAATTTGTTTGGACTTGATGGATTATTACACAAAAAGATCAAGTGCTTGTCTTGTTCAGCTCATTAAAATTATCGAAGATTCATCCCTTTCGTATTATTTTATACTTTTTCAAACTTAAGGGATTATATGAAGAAAAAGAATTACTGGAGTTTCCTTTCCGTCCCTTTTCAGACTCTCTAAAATTGAAAAAGGACTGAGTTGTCTTTGTCATTAAACTCATGAAAACCAATAGTGAAAAACTTGTCCATATAGACAAGAACGAGTTTCACTGTTGCTAGGATCGTTAAAACATAGCAAGAGGTTTTCTCGAAGGGAAAATTATAGAACAAGCATATGTTATACTCCTCAAGCTTGATAAAAAATAATAAAGAGGTATTGGTCAGCAATGACTGGGGAAAAACTAGGAAGAAAACTTAAAGAAACTTTATTGGTAGCAAGTTGCTCTTAAACATGACACTTTCACTCCATCACTATGATTGAGCCGGGTTGGCTTATTCCATTCACAGGTCATATCACCATTGGTCCATCGTACCATCCATCTTTGGGGTTAACGCTACCAATCCATTTCAGTGTCACCAATATGTTTAAGAGAAGTCGCTCAGAGAATTCACCAACCCAGCTTGTGTCTCATCTGCTACAATACCTTCACACTTCATTCTTTCATGACCACCACCCTGAACCCTATATCATTAGATCATTTTCACCTCCACAAAATCATTTTCTCCATTCCGTGTCATAGATGTGGGATTCATTAAGGCCCTCGACGGGTCACTTCTTATCCAAGAAGTCGACCTAGGAACAACCCTTTCAGTACTTTGAAGCTTGCATGCCTCAATGGAAAGCTTCTCACTTCCGTCGACAGGTTTACATCAATGGATTTCGACTGAATGATTTTGTGTGGTGTTCAATGTGAAGTCCTATTTTCACACCACGTGAATTGTACTATTGCATCCTGAGGGTCATCATCATTATCGGTGATTCCTCTCGCACCCGTTAACAGCTTACATCATTGGTTGGTAATCAGGCGATGTCCTTCCATGTTAGACTCCAGAACATCTTTTCACATGGATCGACTTGTACTTCAGGCAAAGATTGAATGAGTTTGAATACCCCAGATCTAGTTTCACCCATCCAGGCTGCAATATAGTCAAGAAAATAAAGACATCAAATGTACATCATTGCTGCACAGATGATCATGCGAATCAAAGGATGATGGCTCTATCAAAATCGTCAGTTTTCCACACAGACGATTGTCTATCCTATGTACATGAAAATGAATTTATAAAGCTAAGCATGGTAATACCCACCTCAACTAGATCATGAAAAATATTATGAAGATAATGTATTGTATTGTATCTTATTACAGGTCACCTTCTAGCTCGAAAAACCTTGGATCCTCATGATAAAGCATTTCACCCGACATCAAAAGATTTATGACCTCATATTTTAGGGGGCAACTATTATAGACATATTTGGGCACTGAAACCCCAATCACATATGTCCATAAATTAAGGGCTTCTAAGTCCCTAAAAGTTTTTCTTCACACCCTAAAGGAACAAGGTCAGCTGATTACATCATCTCCCAGAAGTTCTCCATGAAAAACTACTCAGAACTGGTCAAAACGTGATCATCTCACTTGCTCCATGGTCAGGGTGTGATGCATCGCACCTACTACACATGGGAGGTGTGATGCATACTAGAAAGTCCTTCTATAGGGTGCAATGAGCAAGAATATACAAATGGAAAAGACAGTTTGCTAAGTGGATGATCAAGGAATCTTCTAGAAACTTCTCATATGACACTTGCCTCTCAAAATTGGCCCAGGGATGAGTAAGAGATCAATGAAATATCCAAGAGGAGCCAAGAAATATCAGTGGAATGACACTAATCAAAAACCCAGAGCTAACTCACACCTCTGTGAATATCTATATATGGATCCATCATCCCAGAGATCCAAAGGTTGGAGGCTGGAATATTGTATCTTGTAAGGAAGTGTTATTGGTTTCTTAGTGGAATATCATAGTGTTGGGTGATCTAAGCTTTTCATGAGGAGAAGAAGGGCTTTCATGCTAGGAGGATGACACTGGGTCAGATCAATGGGTTGTAATCCTCTCTTCTAATCTCTATATCAATAAAGCTATTCAAGTTTTACTCCACATTCTTGTATGTTTGCTAATATATGCATTTGTGTGGTCAATATATATCTGGTCCTCTATTGTTTATGAATGTAGATCTTTGCACTTTGAAGGTATTATGCTGCTTTGAATTTACAGGTACTCTTTGAAGTGGAGTGGTCAAGGGAGGAGTGGAAAAGATCTTTCAAAGAGGAGAAAGAAAAAGCAGAGAACCAAGCGAAAGATTGAGGTTGGTATTCTTTGCTCCTCTCCTATCTACTTCTCGTAAAGGAAAATGAAAGTAACTTTAATCTATTTGTTTTTAAGATAGCTACCCATCTTTGTTGGGTTGTGTTATATTCTTTCCATGACTAACCTACGTAGTGAACCAGGGGGTTAGAGGTGGGGCAGAGCCACCCCTTCATTGTGCCGATTGCGCAGTGGGGGGGTCGGCAGCCCCCTGCTATCTGGGGGGTTTGAGGGGGGCAGCTAGCCCCCCTTTAGGGTGTCTGAGGCAGCACCCCGGGAATTTTTTTTTTTGGACCCTATATTAGGTTGGGTGAACCTACCTATGGTTTTCAGTCCATGGTTTTGGACGCGATGTTTTTCGGTCCATGGTATTGGATTCTTCGGCATGTATAAATATGTATTGTAACATTGAAAGGAAAATAATGAAAAATCAAGTTGGTAGTTCCAGTTTGGGATCCAGGGGAAAATCTCTCTACATATGTGTTTTATGTGTTATGCTCTTACATTGTTTATTTTCTTTGTTTTAGAATCCATATGCAGGTAATTTCGGTACAGGGTTAAAACCTACATTTGGTATTAGAGTTGTTTTGGCTTCAAGGGGACACCTTTGTTGCTGAGGGGTTTCGCTTGGGCCTATGGTAGACACTGTTCAGTGGGAGATCTGCAAGATCGATTCTGGTGTTGAAAGAAGATGGCGAGCACCAGAAAGATAGAGATTGAGAAGTTCAATGGTCAGATTTTTGAGTTGTGGAAACTCAAGATGGAGGATCTGTTGGTGGATAAAGATCAGTGGATCGCGGTAGATCTGGGTACTAAACCAACGGGAGTGATTGATGAAGAATGGAAGAAGTTGGATCGGAAGGCAAAGAGCACAATACGATTGTGTGTCTCAGATTTAGTATTGCTAAATGTATCAGGGGAAGCTACGGCGAAGGCTCTGTGGGACAAGCTAGGGATTTTGTACCAATCTAAGTCTCTGGTGAATAAACTGTTCCTACGGAAAAAGCTGTATAACCTGAGGATGAAAGATGGAGACTTGGTGATGGAGCATTTCAATGTGTTTAATACTGTGGTAAGTCAGTTATCATCTGTTGATATTAAAATTTTAGATGAAGATAAGTGCATCAATTTGTTGTGTTCTCTACCAGATTCATGGGATAGTCTGGTTATTGCAATAGGTAGCAATGCAACTGCTTTGCAGTTTGATGAAAAGTCTCAGCCTTGTTGACGAAGGAGGTGAGACGAAAAAATATGGACAACTAGAATGGTGATGCCTTGTCTTTACGAGGACGGTCCCAAAACAGAAACAAAATAAGTCATCGAGTGGGAGATCTAAATCTAGAGGGAGATCTAAATCTCCAGGAAAACCTATAAAGGTGGTGTGTTGGAAATGCGGTAAGGGCACTTTAGAAGGGAGTGTAAATCTAAAGCTCCTGATAAAGGAAAGGATCTGATGATGCTCCTTCTGCAGAGGCGAAAACCACCTCAGATGAAGGTGGGGATGTGTACTTGGCTTCTTCAAGTACACATGTAGATCATGAGGCATGGTTGATTGACTCAGGTGCATCCTTTCACTTCACTCCCCATAGAGAGTGGTTCTGCGAGTATGAGAAATCGATGGTGGTGATTTCTTCTTAGGAGATGATAGGAAGGACAGAATCATTGGTCGCGGAAAAGTAAAGTTGAAGTTGCAAGGTGGAAGGGTTAGAACCCTTCCGGGTGTTCTGCATATTCCTGCATTGGCCAGCCTAATTTTTGTAAGCAAGTTGGATGATGCAGGTGTAAAGACAGTGTTCGAGAAGGATACCTGCAAGATGGTTCGAGGAGCACTAGTATTGATGCGGGGAGTTCAGATTGGAACTCTGTACAAAGCTGCAAGGTAGCACTGTTGTTGACGGGTGCAATAGTTCTATGGTTCCTGAAAATGGAGCAGAAAATCTAGTGGTCTCTGGAGAGAAGACCATGTTGTGGCATCAAAGGCTTGGACATATTGGAGAGAAGGGCGTTTGAATACTTCATGGTAGAGGTATGGTAGAAGGTATGAGTAATAGCTCTCAGCATTTTGATTTCTATGAAAATTGTGTATATGGGAAGAAGAATCGGGTGAGTTTCCCCTATGGTGGTAAGAGGACGAAACATATATTAGAGCTTCTGCACAGTGATGTGTTTGGACTTGTGAAAGTTCCATCATTGGGTAAGTCTGCGTACTATGTATCGTTTATAGATGACTTCTCAAGGAATACATGGATATATTTCCTTAAGAAGAAATCTAAAGTATTTGACAGATTTAAAGAATTTAAGGCTCTGGTGGAAAATTAGATAGAGAAGAAGATAAAGGTGCTGAGGACAGATAATGGTGGAGAATTTTGCAGCAAGGAATTTGAATAATTCTGTAAGAAGTGTGGTATAGCACGGTAGAAGACTACTCCATATACACCTCAGCAAAATGGAGTCGCAGAAAGAATGAACAAGACGTTGATGGAAAGGGCAAGAAGCATGCTCACTGGTGCCGGCTTAGGATAGGAATTTTGGGTAGAGGCGGTGGATACTACATGTTACCTAGTCAATAGGTCACCTTCACCATCGTTGGAGGATAACACTCCACAAGAAGTATGGACTAGTAAGAAACCCTCTCTTTCACATCTGAGGGTATTTGGATGTGATGCATATGTACATGTTCCAAAGGAGAAATGAACAAGTTGGATAGTAAATCTGAAAAGTGCATCTTTATTGGGTATAAGGATGGTTTAAAGGGTTATAAGCTTTGGAACCCAGTCACACGGAAGGTTGTGTATAGTCGAGATGTGGTGTTCAGAGAGGTGAAATGTGTTATTAAACATGAAGTCAACCAAAGGAACTTGTGAAGATAGAGTTTGAACTAAAGGAGGAAGAATCAGACTCTGTAGCAGAGGAGGAATCAGAAGATGAAGAGCCACAAACTCCGGCTGTGAGAAGATCAGCTCAAGAAAGAAGGCAGCCAGAAAGGTATAGTCCATCTGCTTTCTATTCAAACTTTGCTTTGTCTGTTACTGACGATGATCCCAGAACTGTGAAGGAAGCAGTGGATTTAGAGGATGGAAAACTCTGGAAAGAGGCCATGGTTGATGAAATGGCATCTTTGCACAAAAATGAGGCTTGGGATCTGGTGGAGTTGCTGGCTGGAAGGAAACCCATTGGCAGCAAATGGGTGTTCAAGAAGAAGACAAATGCAGAAGGGAAGGTGGAGAAATACAAAGCTCGGTTGGTAGCAAAAGGTTATTCCCAGATGCCAGGAATTGATTTTGGTGATATTTTTTCTCCTGTTGCCAAGGTAACTTCTATTAGATTACTTTTATCTGTTGCTGCTGCTTTTGATTTTGAGGTAGAACATATGGATGTGAAGACAACATTTCTTCACGGGGGTTTGGAAGAGGAAATCTACATGAAGCAACCTGAAAGCTTTGCGGTGAAGGGTAAGAAAGAACTGTATGCAAGTTAAAGAAGTCTCTGTATGGGGTAAAACAGTCACCAAGGATGTGGGATCAGAAATTTGATACATTTATACGGGGACTTGGCTTCACCAGAAGCAAAGCAGATCATTGTGTGTATTTTAAATTAATTGGTGACCGTGTTATTATCTGGTCTTGTATGTTGATGATATGTTGTTGGTTGGAAATGACAAAGAAATTATCCAGGATTTGAAGACCCAATTGTCCTCCAAATTCGACATGAAAGATCTCGATGCTGCAAACTATATTTTGGGCATGGAAATTAAAAGAGATTGGGCAAAAAGGAAGCTCTGGTTAAACTAGAGGAAGTATGTCGAGACAATATTGCAGAGGTTTAATATGCAGGATAGTAAACCGGTGAAGGTTCCTATTCCTGTAGGTGTGAAGTTATCTGCTGAACAGTGTCCCAAGAGGACATGTCCCGTGTTCCATATGCAAGTGCAGTCGGTAGCTTGATGTATGCCATGGTCTGTAATAGACCAGACATTGTACATGCAATGGGAGTATTGAGCAGGTTTATGTCAAAACCAGGGAAGGAGCACTGGACAGCAGTGAAGCAGGTTTTCAGGTATTTCCGTGGCACTAGTGATTATGGTTTGTGCTACCAAGGAAGACCAGGATTGGACAGAGTGTTGGATATCCATGGCTTTGTTGATGCAGACTGGGATGGAGATCTGGATCAGAGAAGATCTACAAGTGTGTATGTCTTTAACCTATTTGGAGGTGTAGTCAATTGGATGAGTAAGAAACAATCTGTAGTGGCACTATCAACTACAGAGGCAGAATACATGGCAGCCACT
>APFE030072018.1:35661-71012 GCA_000404065.3 Pinus taeda
AAACTTCCTCATATCGATTTTTGGAATATGGTGGGTCTTAGATCCAACATTAGAGTCTATGGAATCATGATTAACATTTCTTTTGTTCTCATCATGAGTTTCCTTTACTACCCTTTCACCTTTAGTGACCCTTTCTTATAGCAACTTATTCATATTTATCCTCAATTCTTCCATGTCTGTTTTCAAATCTATCTTCAAATCATCCATCTTGGCTTCCACATCATTCATCTTAGCTTCCACGCCATTCATCTTAGCTTCTACACCTTTTTGTGCAAGTGAAACTTGTTGCACTTGGTCTCGTAATTTTGATATATCATGTTGCATTTCTTCCTCTTCTTCATGAGTCATGCTAGAGCTTTCACGTCGCCTACTAGGTGTTTCCATTTTCCTTCTTCACGGCATCAATTACTGATAATAATGCTTCCCTATGCCCTTTGAATTCCTTCAAAATAAAATTTCAAACCAAGCTTAAGCAAACATTTAAAAAATATACACACATTTTTTCACTTTGTAGGAGCTCGATATTGCCTCTGATGTATCTCTGTAATTTTAGATCATCTAGTTTTGAGCTTGCGACCTACGGTAGCCCTCTGTCTCCTCTTTCCAATGCCACCAGTTTTACCCCAATTGGATTCTCCAATGAAGAGTTATGCCAAATCTCCCACAGTGACCTGATTATAGACTAATTCAGTAGAGCGAACTTGTACGATGCTCCATGAGTCACTGTTTTGACCTCTGGCTTTGAAAACTATATAGAAGAAACTACAGTCCATCCTCTTTCTGTACCTTTTTATGAAATTTCAATCCAATGCTCAGAGCAAAAGTTATGAATAATGAATAACCGATTTCATTTATGAGCATCGAGTTACCACGATCCATGTTAATCCACCCCACCAAGGATAGGTAAGCTTATGTAGTTTACAAGGTAATTAAAAACTTTAGGCCTTATATTTTAAAAATTTGTGTTATAGAGTTTATACCTCACCCAACTGTCTATTCATTGTTCATCCAACAATATTTGGATGAGAAAAGAGTGAATTGGATGATGTGCCTAAAAAACTATGATCTAGAATTCAAACCAATTCACACTATCAAGGGCCACAGTCTTTTCCGACTCATCTCAGAAGTAGCCAGTTCAAAGGAGGAAGATATGTCTGGTTGGGAATAGGAGAATGAAATGTACAATGTTGACTTCATTCCTCCATCCTATACACCACAACTGAGATATGTTGAGATACAAAAATATCTTGAAGAAGGTACTCTTCCTTCTAATTTTTTAGAAAAACAAAAGAGGGTGATCTGGAAAGAGGCACTTTCATACCAATTGATTCATGGTATGATTTTCTAAAAACATCACAACAATGTCTTATTAAAGTTCTTAGAATTACTAGACTCTAAAAAGGTTTCGAAAAAATTGCATGATGCATCAGCTGATGGGAATTATGTAGGGGACACCATTAGACATTAAATTGTGTGAGTTACACATTATTAGCCAATATTATTTAAAGGGGCACATGCTTACACTCACAAGTTTCCCATCTGGCAGAGATGTGTTGGCGGGAAAAATAGGTCAACCAACTTCTAGAACCAATCACTATTTAAGAACCCTTTCAATAATGGGGACTAGATTTTATTGGATAAATATTCCCTCATTCATCAAAGAAACATAGGTACATATTAACTACTACATATTATTTTACTCAATGGGTAGAAGTCATCCTGCTCAAGCAAGTGAAAGATCAGGAGGTCATATGCTTCATCAACTAGAACATCATCACCAGGTTTTGCTTTCCTACGTCACCTATATTCGATAATGCAACTTATTTTTCATTCTTTAAATTTGTTGTAGTGGCTACAAACACCCTCCAAATTTTTCCTTAGCTTCATTTTGGAGCCCCCCTACCAACCTTGCACAACACCTTGTCTTGCTTCATCAAGTACACAAGCTTCAGTGTTTTTATTGCATAAAGATAACTTTTTGATCCAAGTTTGATGCATTCCCCTAATAGGATGATCACCCAGACTTGGTCCAATTGTAGGCTGAGCCACTCCCCCAAGAAATTTTGCAATTCTGCAGGGCAACGAACCTTCCCTCTAGAAATTGTGCAATCCTATCTAGCAACCTACTAGGGTCTAGAATTGCGCAATCTTGCTAGACAACCTTCACCCATAAAAATATGCAATCCTTCCCAGTAGGCCTGCTCAGCCCAGGAATTGCAAAATCTTGTGTAGAAGTTAGTTTCTCCACCCATAAATTGTGCAAATATTGATGGCAAACAGTCAAGCTCCCATCCAGAAATGCTCAATTTCTCCAAGCAGTTAAGCAGCCTCATGCATGAGCAGTTGGGTTGACTAGTTCCACTCGGGACCAAGGAAACTTATCTTGCATGCATGAGTTGATTTTTCCTCGAATAGAAAAAGGAAACATGCAAAAGCATCCCATGATTCACAAAGCTACTTTTAGCACCCAGAGGTTACATGCAAAGTTCATTATAGAAACTTTCCTCCAAGTGTCGTTTTTTCCTAGACTTGTGGCATGCACCTCATGATCTCAAACTTATTTATTCAATGCATCAGAGCTCACTCTTTCACATCGATCTTGGAGCTATGACATCGCATAACACATCCAAGACTCTTTGACACATCTAGCTCAACCATTCATGGGTAAGTGGTCTCAACTTGTCTTTTTTAGAATTTTTGTCACTTTTTGTGTTTTCACTTGTGTGAGTGTTGTTTGCTTGATTTGTTTGAACAGTTGTTGTTGTTTACATTCATACTATATTGTACTAGCACTATTTGAATTTTCATTTTTATCTCACTAATGTCGCATGCATGAAATTGTTTTGCACGAATGGTCATCGCTTCAACGACTCGCTTCACCTACATGCATGCTAATTTGTTTACTGAGTCTTTTATTCAATGTTTGCATGTAGAATCCATCACTTCTACTTTCACTTAGTGTTGCCATGCATTCACTTTCAAATTTTCTTTCAGTTGACCTTCGGTGGGTCTGGGTAGCTCTGGCGTAGACTTTGCCTCACCCAGAGAATGTTGCGCAATCTAGAGAAGGAAGGCTCTATCTTCCCCTCCAGCAATGTGCATTTCTGCCCATGCCCTATCCTCCAAGACTATTTTTTGTATTTCTAAGGGACAGTGACTACTAGACCATAAACTTTTGCAATGCAATCCCTAGGCCTACAGTCACTACCATATGGAATTGCGCATTGTGCAATCTCAGTAGTCAATAATCAGCCTGGATTGCGCATTGCGCAAATCCAGCAGCCAATATTGCCTCCCAGACATCCCAAACTGCCTTTTACGTAGTTGTAGAAGATAGTCACCCATCCTCCCAGAAGAATTTTCACAATCTTTTCTTATCATTTCCCATGTATGTGTTATGTCATTCCTCAAATTTTCTTTGGTTTTCGCTAACAGATTTCTTTCCATGCATGTTGCTTTGTCTCTAGATCTTTCAGGTGTTCATCCACCTCTTAGTAGTACAGGATCAACAACCTCCAAGAGAGATGGATCAAAGGACATTGACGGAAGTTAAACCAGAGCAGCAGTTGAGCAGGTGTTCGCATGTCTACCAATCTATGAAGATACCAAGTTGTTTTTAGACACGGAAATCAATCTGAAATTGCAAGAGGTCAATGAAGCATTTGTAGGAACTTTTGGGGAAGACCTCGAAGGTCGTTAGGTGTATGTGAACATTCATAAGTTTTTATTGTGTTGGATTGCATGCAAATACTTCGCGTTCCCATGCACAAACATCATACACTAGATTGTCTCGCACATTGATGCTGAGACAATGACTCTGAGCAGTGTCAGCGGGACTAAGCTTGCCACTTTCTGGGCACTGGATTATGATGATATGTATCAGATGTCAAAGCCTATGACTATCATGGAGAATCCTTTCAACTTACCCAGCAATAGTGCCAACTCCAGAGACATTCTAAAGAACTGGGTAAAGGAGTCGGCTAGGTTCAGGATGACACCCAACCAAATCTACAAGGAGAAGCTATTGTGGAAGGCATATCAATACTTGGTCATATTTGCACGTCGACTATGTGGCCAAGAAAGCACAGAAACCTTCCCACAGAGTTTGGTAATTGCGCTGGACCAACTAGCCACAGAGGGTAAACCATGTAATTGGTCCGAAATGTTGGCTCATCAGTGCAATGAAAAAGTAGCGAAGGCTCAACAGTCACTCAGAGGTATGCAAGTAGAGATCTACATGTCCACCTACATCTTAGATGCAATCTATGCTCGACAAGAGTTCCCGGGCTTGGAGTGGGAATGGTCATTGATGGAGACTATTGTGAATACATATTACAAGTTGTTGTCTGAATGCAGCCTCAAAGGAGTAATTAAATGGTTGTTCGATCATTTCGTCACCCCATTCTACAGGATGATATTCGAACAAGAACCATCCTGCATGTCGAAGGAAGCAACAGAGGCACTGATAGACATTGCTGATTGGTATGCCTCACCATCTGACACCTTCATACGAATGTTTAGTGTGGAGAAGCCTTCACATGTTCTACCGAAATTTTCCTTGGACATACTCGTCATGCAGGAAGTATCATATCACATCTCAGCAAGTTTAACATCTAGAATGCACCAAAAAAACAAGGCACCTTGTCCTGCACTTCCATTATGGATTGGGTTATACGATATCCATAGTTTCAAGCAAGAAAATGTCTAGGTAGAACTGATGAAGAAGTATCCATTCAACCTCTGAAGTTACAACGCGTATGACTCACATTGCATTGTGAAAGATCAATGCATGAGAGTACAGTTCAACTAGATCCACAGAGCATGTCATTGGGTGGAGGCAGACCCATGGAGATACTATTACAGCTCCTCTAGACTCAATGATCCAGTTGACTTTGTTGTAGAGTCGTTGTGAAGCAATGTGAAGTAGCATCCTGGAGAGCACCAACACCAGTAGTAGTAGTAGTAGAGGCAAGCATACTAGTGCACGATAAAGGCAAGAGGAAGATTGTTGATCGCATGGTAAAGTTACAAGTTCTAAGTAGACCCATTGGTAGAGAAAGCAACTATGGCTATAGAGGCGAAGAGGCAACAACACAATAGGTTAATCGTGTAAAGGAAGATGGAGAAAAGAATAATGCAGGAAGTAGAGAAGGAGTTGCATGAGCTAAAAGATCAACTTCGGAAGGAATAAGAGTTGCACAAATAGGAGTGGGAAGTGTAGCAACAATAGGTACAGCAGGGAGTGCAAAATGTGAAAATAGATGAAACAATGCTCATACAGGTAGTGTATTCATCAGAACATCTGGCATCAAGCAAACAAGGTGAACCATCATAGGATCAGGACTTCACTCATGAGATAAAACAATCACTTCAACAATTGGATATGGATATGGGGCAACGGGAATTCAAATAGGAAATCAAACTTATGCCTCACCACCATGAGGTCGACTTACCTACTTCACCACATCCAGATGATGAGCAAGTCTCAAGTGACCGAGGAGGCACTAAGATCCTCGGAGATCAGTTGGAAGAAGAGATGCACAACATCTCATTCGACGAGTCTCAGCATATAGTTGTGCAGTCTCGTAGAGTGTTGACTCTGGATGATAATACATCTCCTGCGCAAGTTGAGTAACAAATGAGCATTTCTGAAATGTGCAAACATCCAACAGCCTTGCCTGATGCAACTAGAGTGTATGTTGAAGCCACCTACTCAAGTGTTCACTTTCTAATAGCTGAGAATGAGCGAATGGATAAGGAACTATAGATGGACAAGAAAGGAGGAGATTTGGTGAAAGTGTCTACTCGAGCTAAACTAAATAAGGAAATACTAGATGAAGTATTGTCCATTGACACAGTTATGTGAGAATTTTACTCCAAGTTTGGCACCGTGAATAATGCACTTGTCCATCTCAATGGATGGAAGAAATGATGTGCTACAAGAGCACAAATCTTGACAAACTTGAATGCTACTGTTGATTACATTGAAGCATGAACAATGAGACACAAGGGAGCCCTACTTCACTTGCCTAAGATGATGAAGGCTAGTACCGTCGAGATGAAGGCATGTATCCGGAGTCAGATCTAGAACTATGAAGAGCTCACACAGCTCTTCACTAGAATACAGGCTTCCCATGCATGTGTGTTCCAGCGTATGGATGTTGTGGTGTGCGCACATGCAATCCCATCTATTGGGACTCTCACCCAGGTGAAGACAAAGGCATAGGTCTGACTTGAGCTTGACTCATACTTTGATGAGTTGATGCACATTGCTACTAGCCGAGAATTTTCCATCAGTGAATACATCATGCAAAATTATGTCATTGGTCCATACACATTGAATACAATGATGTGCATGCTTACAGAGGAGTTGGATAGAGGAGCCCGAGCAGTGTACCTGGATGTTATGGAGGCAAGAGTCAAGTTCTAGAAATATGTCACCTTGGAGCACATGGACACCATCAATGACTACCGATCTTAGCATCAATATGTTACTGTTGATCATCGCAAGGATGTTGAGGAGTTGGACTTCCATGGTTTTCTAAATCAGAGTGATGTCTGGCATGGCTTGCTCAAGCCATTTTATCTCACATGGGCACATGTGCATTGTAATGTAACGTCATGTCAAGTGTATGTCAACTGTCAATAGTTCGATGTAACATTCATAGAGTAGATGAAGAGTCACGAGGGTAGGTTAACTGTCACAAAGGGGAATGTCAAGGGTCAGCCCACCCTTCGCTATAAATAGTCCCTCATAACTCAATTCATGGGCTTTTGGTCAGCCAAGCTTCCAATACGACTATCTTGGAAAGAGCTTGGATAGCATAGTAATGAGCCTTAGGTTCTCCACTTTAGGTTTTAACCCCATGTAGAAATTACTTGCATACGAATTCCAAAACACATAAAATAAACAATGCGAGAGCATAACACATAAAACACATATACACAGGGATTTCCCCTTGGATCCTGAAACCGGGACTACCAGATTGATTTTTCATTATATTCGTTTCAATGTTACAATACATATTTATACATGCCAAAGCATCCAATACCATGGACCAAAAACCATGGACTGAAATCATCGCATCCAAAACCATGTGTGAAAACCATGCATAAAACCATAAGCAAGTTTGCCCAACCTAATATACGGTCCAAAAAAAAATTTCCCAAGGCGTTACCCCAGACCGCATAGAGGGGGGCTACATGACCACCTAAGACCCCTTGTGATCCCCCCACTATGCAATCAGTGCAATGATGGGGGGCTCCACCCCCCAGTTAACCATGTAGGTTAGTCATGGAAAGAATATAACACAACCCAATATTCTCCCACTTGTTGTTTTCTTTCCATATAGGGCCATAGGCTAGCTTAGTCATTTATCTAGCCCTACAATTCCCATTGTTTCTCTGCACCAAGAGAAATTCTCGGAGCTCATAGATGTTGTCAATGCATCTGCCGTATTCTTTAGATTGTCCATTTTATCCAGCAACACCTTTTTGTCTTCTATCATATCCCTCACAAAGTGATACTAAACATGAATGTGCTTTTTCTTTGAATGATAAGTAGGGTTCTTTGCCAAGATAATTGCACTTTGTCTGTCACATTATATCCTTATAGCTCCGTATACTAACCCCATACTTGAAGACAATCTCTGCAACCAAGTTGCTTCCTTGCTTGCATGAGTGGCCACCATGTATTCTACCTCTGTAGTTGATAGTGCCAATACAAATTGTTTCTTACTCATCCAACTAACTACACCTCCAAATAGGATAAACAAATACCCACTTGTAGATCTTCTCTGTTCCAAATCTCTAACCTAGTCTGCATCCCCAAAGCCACAAATATCCAACACTCTGTCCAATGTTGGTCTTCCTTGGTAGCACAAACCATAATCACTAGTGCCATGCAAACACCTGAAACCTGCTTCACTATTGTCCAGTGCTCCTTCCTTGGTTTTGACATAAACCTACTCAACTCCCACTGCATGTGCAATGTATGGTCTAGTATAGACCATTGCATACATAAGGCTATCGACTGCACTTGCAAATGGAACATGGGACATGTCCTCTTCCTCTTATTGTGTCTTAGGAAACTGTTCGGTAGATAAGTTTACACCTATGGGAATAGGAACCTTCACCAATTTACTATCCTGCATATTAAACCTCTACAGTATTGTCTCAACATACTTCCTTTGGTTTAACCAGAGCTTCCACTTTTCCCAATATCTTTTAATTTCCATACCCAAAATATAGTTTGTAGCACCAAGATCTTTCATGTCAAATTTGGAGGACAATTGGTTCTTCAAATCCTAGATAAATTCTGTGTCATTTCCAACCAGCAACATATCATCCACATACAAGACCAGATAAATAACATGGTCACCAATTAATTTAAAATACACAATGATCTGATTTGCTTCTAGTTAAGCCAAGTTCCCGTATAAATGTATCAAATTTCCGATACCACATCCTTGGTGACTGTTTTAACCCATACATAGACTACTTTAACTTACATACTAGTTCTTTCTTACCCTTCACTGCAAATCCTTCAGGTTGCTTCATGTAGATCTCCTCTTCAAGATCCCCATGAAGAAATGTTGTCTTCACATCCATTTGTTCTACCTCAAAATCAAAAGCAGCAGCAACAGATAAAAGTAATCTAATAGAAGCTACCCTAGAAACAAGAGAAAAAATATCACCAAAATCAATGCTCGACACCTGGGAATAACCTTTTGCTACCAACTGAGCTTTGTATTTCTCCACCTTTCTTTCTGCATTTGTTTTCTTCTTGAATACCCAGTTGCTGCCAATGGGTTTCGTTCTAGCCAGCAACTCCACCGGATCCCAAGCCTCATTTTTGTGCAAAGATTCCATTTCATCAACCATGGCCTCTTTCTAGAGTTTGCCATCCTCTGAATCTACTGCTTCCTTCATAGTTTTGGGATCATCATCAATAACAAATAAAGAAAAATTTTAACAGAAAGCAGATGGACTATACCTTTTTGGCTTCCTTCTTTCTCAAACTGATCTTCTCACACTCAGAGTTTGTGGCTCTTCATATTCTGATTCCTCCTCTACTATAGAGTCTGATTCTTCCTCCTTAAGCTCAAACTCTATATTCTCAGGATCCTTTGGTTGGACTTCATGTTTAATAACATATTTCACCTCTCTGAACACCACATGTCAGTTGTACACAGCCTTCCTTGTTACTGAGTTCCAAAGCTTATAACCCTTTAAACCATCCTTATACCCAATAAAGATGAACTTTTAAGATTTACTATCCAACTTTGTTATTTTTTCCTTTGGAACATGTACAGATGCATCACATCCAAATACCCTCATATGCGAATGAGAAGGTTTCTTACCAGTCCATACCTCTTGTGGAGTCTTATCCTCCAATGATGATGAAGGTGATCTATTGACTAGGTAACATGCTATCTCCGCCACCTCTAGCCAAAATTCTTGTCCTAACCCGACACCATTGACCATGCTTATTTCCCTTTCCATCAACATCTTGTTCATTCTTTCTGCAACTCCATTTTTCTCAAGTGTGTATGGGGTAGTCTTCTACCATGCTATACCACACTTCTTACAAGATTCTTCAAATTCCTTGCTACAAAACTCTCCACCTTTATGTGACCTCAACACCTTTATCTTATTCTTTGTCTAGTTTTCCGCTAGAGCCTTGAATTAAACCTATCAAATACTTTACATTTCTTCTTAAGGAAATATATCAATGAATTACTTGAGAAGTCATCTATAAATGATACATAGTACACATACTTACCTAGTGATGGAACCTTCACAGGTATAAACACATCACTGTGCACAAGATCTAATATCTGTTTCACCCTCTTACCACCAAAGGGGAAACTCACCCGACTGTGCTTCCCATATACACAATTTTCACAGAAATAAAAATCCAGAGAGCTATCATTCATACCTTCTACCATACCTTTACCATGAAGTATTCAAAGGCCCTTATCTCCAATATGTCCAAGCCTTTGATGCCACATCATGGTCTTCTCTACAAAGACCACTAGATTTTTTGCTCCACTTTCAGGAACCACAAAACTGTTGCACCCATCAATAACAGTTCTACCTTGTAGCTTGTACACAGTTCCAATCCAAACTCCCCACATCAATACTAGTGCAACCCGAACCATCTTGCAAGTATCCTTCTCCAACACTATTTTTACACCTGCATCATCCATCTCGCTTACAAAAATAAGATTTCTGGCTAATGCAAGAATATGCAGAACACCCTGAAGTTTTCTAACCCTTCCACCTTGCAACCTCAACTTTACTTTTCTGCAACCAAAAATTCTAGCCTTCCTATCAACCCCAAAGAAGATGTCACCACCATCATATTTCTCATACTCATAGAACCACTCTCTATGGGGAGTGAAGTGAAGGGATGCTCCTGAGTCAATCAATCGTGCCTCGTGATCTACATGTGTACTTGAAGAAGCCAAGTACACATCCCCACCTTCATCTGAGGTGGTTCTCGCCTCTATAGAAGGAGAACTATTATATCCCTTTCCTTTGTCATGAGTTTTAGATTTACAGTCCCTTTTGTAATGCCCTTCCTTTCCACATTTCCAGCAAACCACCTTTACAATTTTTCCTGGAGATTTAGATCTCCCACTTGATGACTTATTTTTGTTTCTGTTCTAGGACCATCCTCATACAAACAAGGCATCACCATTCTAGCTCTCCATATTTTTCCATGTCATCTCCTCAGTTAGCAAGGATGAGACTATTTCATCAAACTGCAAGGCAGTTGCATTGCTACCTATTGCAATAACTAGACTATCCCATGAATTTGGTAGAGAACACAACAAACTGATGCACTTATCTTCATCAAAAATTTTAATATCAACAAATAATAACTGACTTACCACTGTATCAAATGTGTTTAGATACTTTATTACCGAGACTCCATCTTTCATCCTCAAGTTATATAAATTTTTCCATAGGAACAATACATTCACCAGAGACTTAGATTGGTACAAAATCCCTAACTTGTTCCACAAAGCCTTAGTCATAGTTTTGTCTGATACATTCAACAATACTGGATCTGAGACACACAATCGTATTTTGCTATTTTCCTTCTAATCCAACATTTTCCATTCTTCATCAGATGCTCCCATTGGTTTACTACACGGATCTACCATGATCCACTGATCTTCATCTACCAACAAATGCTCCATCTTGAGTTTCCATAACTCAAAACTCTGACCATTAAATTTCTCAATCTTATCTTTACACTGCTTTCCATCTTCTTTCACCACCAGAATCGATCCCACAAATCTCCCGCTGAACAGGGTGTACCATAGGTCCGAGCGAAACCCCTCAATGACAAAGGCGTCCCCTTGAAGCCAAAACATCTCTGCTACCAAATTTAGGTTTTAACCCTGTGCAGAAATTACCTGCATACAAATTCTAAAACACAGAAAAGAAACAATGTGAGAGCATAACACATAAAACACATGTACACAGAGATTTTCCCCTGGATCCTAAAACCGGGACTACCATATTGATTTTTCATTATATTTGTTTCAATGTTACAATACATATTTACACATGCCAAAGAATCCAATACTATGGACCAAAAACCATCGCATCAAAAACCATGTCCGAAAACCATGCAAAAAACCATAGGTAGGTCTGCCTAGCCTAATATAGGGTCCAATTTTCTTTTTTCCCTGTGTGCTACCCTAGACCCTATAGAAGGGGACTACCCACCCCCCTCAAACCCCTGTGATCCTCACGCTACGCAATCGGTATTAAGTAAACTTGACTCGAGATAGAGTCAAAGGAGGTTAAACAGTGATGGTTTTGGGGCACATGGTATTGTGCACCCATGGTATTCTGCCCGTGGTATTATATGTAATGGAGCCTATAAAGGGCTGGAAGGACTTCATTGTAAGGCATGGCCTGGAGGTGAGCGGTGAAGGCTCACTTGGCTGGATTGGCCAGGGTTTTTGCCAAGGATAATGAAATTTCATTATGATTGGGTTTTTCCCCGGATTTGGGGTTTTCCCGGATAAACATGTGTATTTATGTGTTTATGGTTATTGCTGGTTAATTTTATATTTATTCCTCTCAATAATTATTTATGTTGTGCAGTAAATTTCTTAACAATCGGTGCAACGAAGGCAAGGCTTTGCCCCTCGGTTAACTATGTAGGCTAGTTGTGGAAGGAATATAACACAACCCAACATCCACTGTGTAGAGCTAGTGCATCTCTTTGGAGGAGCATGTGGTTGTGGCTTTAACGTTCCACTATCAGAACTACTAGTTGGAAATGAATGCATTGTATGATTAGAGCTTACACTTCTTAATATAACAAGAGCGAGCACATTTCATGCATATGTTGTATTGTATTCTATGCTATCTAGTTTACTCTAAATGATATATGTATCTATATACTTACACATGCATGTATAGCTATCTATGTGTATATACGAATCTTTCTTAAATGTGTTTTTGGTTTAACCATCACTTTGGATTGCTTGCCAACTTTCCTTCCATGTTGTGATGTATCTTTGCTCATGTGTTCCCTTCCTAACTGTGTGCTATCACAAGCTTCCAAAGGGTGCACTCATCTCAACCCTCATGTGTTAGAACATCTCATGCACCTTCCTTGGCTTGAAACAGCTGTCACACCTTGCTACCAATAGAATTATCTTACTTGCATCTATGCGAAATCACAATCAAGACATTACCATACGACCCATTGTTGGGACTCCTACGCTAAACAGTCTAAGGTCTAATTGGGACTTCATACGATGGAGATCCCCTGACATGTTGGTGGCTCCAACACCATCAACATTTTTTGCGCTAGAAGGAGGGCTAGATGACAAGCTGTGTCCTCTCATCCTATTTTGAACCTTTTCATATCTATCATGGATTCTTGCAATCTTCTCCCTCCACCCATTTTTTTGAATCATGAAGACGTTACCATCACAAGGGAGTTCTTTGATCTCTTGTCCACTTACACATATGATGGGGAAGGCGAAGTGGCCTGACCTAAGTTCTTACGTGACTTTATTTCCATGCTTCAGGAGGAGGATGGATGTTCTGACGAACATGCTAGTTGGAGCTTGTATACACATTTCAAGAATCTCTGCATCGATGGCTATGGAACCAACTGGCTAACAACATGCACTTACTTGAGCACTTATGTGATCTAACTGAAGACACATTCCATCATTTTGATCCAAACCATCTTGACCAAAAATTGTTACAACAATGGAAGGCTTCGCATGAATCGACTATGGATTTTTGGCAGCGTTTCCATGACTTGTAGTTTCAATCTCCGAAGATCCAAATGATTTTTCTTATCTTTGGGACTGATTGAAGTATTATGTTAATAAATCTTCTCATCCCAAGAAGAAGTTTTAAATCAAGCTTCGCTCAACATTCCTTAGTGATGGATCTGCACAATCACAGACAGAGGCGGTTACTGTCAGAAGTGATTGTCTGTCATCCTCTCATGAAATAGCTCCACAATCATAGAGTGATGTTGAAGATCATGCTCAAACACCTATTCAACTATCACATCCTCCCAACATCACTTCTCTTAATTTTCACATAGATTTGGTTGTGATTCCATCAAGTTGTTACATGCATTTTGTTCCACAACCTCTGTCTTCACTCTCGACTGTTCCTTCGGATGATACTGTCTTGTGTTTTTCCATTCCAGACTCTACACTTGTTGTGAACGTGGAACAAGCCACTGACGGAGTTGGTGTTGCACAACCAACATGCGTTATCATTCATGAAGAGTATGAATGGAATATTGAGCATCAACACTTGGTGAAGGATGACTTCCTTCCATTCGAGCCCCCTCCATTATTTCCTGACATCTTTGATGGACCTGCCATCCATGATTTCACATCTGTATCTCCATCCACGGATGCACCTATTTTAACATTATCTAGTTTTGATAAGTTAGCATATTAGTAAAATAATTTTGAAAAAATGTTAAGATAGGATATGGATGCAAAAAAATAAAAAGTTAAAATGTTAGGAAAATTTGATGTTTTATAGGCATCCATATCAATAAAATGTTAGGACTTAGCTGACCTAAATAAAGAAGGCAAAGGAAAATAAAATGTTAGGGAAGCAAAAGAAAATGAAAGCTTCATTTTATGTTTTCGAAAATGCACAAGCTGCTAGTCTAAATCCGCCATAATCAAAGATCCATTGTGTTTTCATGTGCAGAAGAAATTGAAAGAAGAGTGAAGGTTACTCTAACGTTTATATGCTTACTTTCGATATTAACACTATCCTAAGTTTTAAAAAACCCACAACCTAAGTACTAATCCCATATCACCCCTTCGCCAATCCATTCCCTTCATATCATTTCCCTAAAGTTCATAACTCCCTTATATTCCATATTTCCTGACATCACATTAATTTTGATTCCTGACCCCAATAATCCACCCTGTCACATCATGTTAGTCCTCCACCATATCATTCTTCATCTCTACCTATTGCTTCTCATCTGGTGACCCTCATTCCATTTCAACCCCCCTTCGCCATCTGAGCTTTACCGGTAGGAGGGGCAGACGGGCGGTCTGAAATACGTAGTATAATGAACCACACCAACCCCTACGTGGAATTTCCATAGTGTTTCATACCACTGATGACAAAAACCAAAAACCTCTCACCCCCCCTGCGAAAATTTGAATTCCTCATTTTCAATACCACTTACCTGACCGTTACGCATCTACCATTCCTTTAATCCCACCACATCAGTCTGTTAACCTCATCAAATCATATCCATTCCCTCCATATCAATTCATTAAGAATTTAATTTTTCTTAGCCGTTAACTCAATGAACCCACGCCATGAACAGAAAACTAGAACTCCTACATAAGCCTTCTTCTTGTCTGTTTATAGGTTACAAAATTTTATTTTATCACTGCCATTGCTTTGATTGCAGGTTGCTCGCCAGATCCCAACACTGTCAACTGCTAGTGACACTACCTGCCTGGTCATTGTCAAATTATTCCTTCTGTTCCTAACCCCAAAACTTTCTATCTGTCTATGAATTGTTTCCTCTCCCAATCATGTTTTCACTATTAGCCTTAGCCATCATGCCTCCCAAGGACAAAGGACAAGAGAAAATTGTTAATCCTCTGATCTATCCTCCTATAGATCTTCACAATATCCCTATGGTTGATAGAGACTACAAGATCCACGAAACACACTATGAGCTTGACCTCTTCGAGATGTACTACTGGCTTGAAGATAAATACATCGACAAATCAGATAATATCCAGTTCTTGGAGTCAAACCCACCTCATTACATCTTTCCTCATAGCCACAACACTCCTGACTTCATTACAAAAGGCCATGCCTCATACCTACCAATCCAAAGGGCCATAGTCAATCACAATGGACACATTCTATTCACCATAACCAATTAGGCTATTGATCAAATGATGCAAGGGTCCACATTCAACAATGCTACCCCATTTTCCTATTAAGCTCTAATTGAAATATACTAGAAATTAGAATTTGCTAAGAGAGCCCAAACTTTTTAATTATTCTTAAAGCAAGATGCTACATTACCAAAGAAAAATCCTCCTTATCCCTCATCGATATTCCCTGAGAGAGCCAAGCTGATAATCATTGTCATTTCCTACCTCCTTGGCTACTATTCTGACAAAATGGTAGATCAAGACATTATAGGCTTTTTATCCATATTTTCTAATGATGTAAGCCCTCAATTGTGTTCAATTTTATCCATTTCCTTGCGGAGTCTATCCATCAACAACTAGTCAAGTTTCCTGCAGAGGAGGTATTCAAATATGCCTCTGTCTTAGTTTACATGTTCCTATACTTTTAGGGGGACAACATGAACTTGTCATTGCAAAAGCTGGATGAGAAAGGAAACCAGTAGTCGGTCATTTTCTGGACCACTCTGGTTATGGAGTAGAAAGAATATACTTACAAACAGTTCATGGAGATGTTTGTTCATCCAGCCATAAGCCTCCTAAGTAGAAGAACTGAACCAAGGATTAATGAAGAAATCAAGAAGGTCTTGCATCTATCAGAACAAGTACAAATAGGAGACTGGTACTTATATGAGAATTACACAGAGATAAGGATTTTTGGATGTGAGCTGCCACCATATAAGCTACCAAAATTCCTCCCAATGAGGATTTTTCCCTTAGAATACATCAGGTAGATGATCAACGTGGATGAATTCCATTTTGTTGCTACTAAGAAAAAGTATCAGTTCAAGATAAAAATGCAGGCTGGTCCAGTCATTTGCAATAGTAGGGCAGCAGGTCAAGAAGCTGACAAACTACTCAGGGAAATGTAGTTTTAATCTTAGTTTTACCTAGTCCTATGATCCATTAGGGATAATTTCAAGATTAGGGGTAGAAAACAAGTCTATTCCTTATTTTCACACACCTAGGATAGAGATAGAAATATATAAGAATAAGCCAGAGTGGGTTGGAAACACATTACAGGAGGTAGAAGAACAACAGATCTCCTAATCAACAATGTAGACTCCTACATTGCAAGAAACGATAGCCAAGAGGAGTAGAGAGGAAGAGTCTCCTATAGAGACTGATATCTTTAGTGAGGGATTTAAAATCATGTACAGAAAGAAGGCTAAGATTAGCGCCAGACTATGTCTTAGCAGAGAGTCAGAGCAGCAAACTCTCATCACCACTGATGAGCCTTTTGTATCTTCATTAGTATCTTATCAGTCTACATAGTCTCCTACCACTTCCACAACCTCACAAGAGAAACAACATATATGCACACAGGTACATCTACTTCAAGGGAGCTAGAGAAGAGAATCATGGATGTCTTCAAGGAAATAAAGGTAAAAAATGAAACCTTGAAGATAAACACATACAACCAATTTTGGAAACAAACCTTTGGTGCCCAAACCATGCTACTCTCAGTATTTGAGTCACGGAAGGGGAAAATGCAAATGGAATTCCTTCAAGCACAAGTTCCTCATCCCAAAGGAGCATCAAATTATAAGAATAAACCTTTTGAGTTTTATATCAAGGAAATACATCCTAATGACCAAATGGAGATGCATAAATAGACAGGAGAAATGATCTTCTCTTATGTAACTAACATATCTATGACCTTGTCCAAGCTGCAGGTAACACTAGAAAATGTCCAGTCACAACTAAATATGGAAAATGTTCTAGATCTTGCCAAAGGTACCAAGTTTAAAACCTTCAAAGATTTGGTAATTAAACTTGGCTATGATCCTACAAACATTGATCTGATAATCACCCTATGAGTGACCTTAGTTGAAGATTTATTAAACAAAACGTATTATAGACTCATGTGCTGGTGTGTGTGTTCTGTGTTATTGAAACAACGAATTGATTAGATTGCCAATACACAGACATTTAAATGGAAAGACAACAGAGAAAGATAGTAAGCAACACAAAGATATAAATAGTTTTTTAATAAAGAGTTCACCCTATTCTCTAGGGCTACGTCTCTGGTCCAACTCTCAGTGGTGGCCTTGTTTTATTGTGTCTTACAGCAGAGATATTACAATACAGGGACTCAATATGAGTTCTCCTGACAGCATATTTTGCTTGGCAGAGTGGTTCTTGGATTCCCCAAGGCACTCGGAGTACAAAGAATTGTTCTCTCCCTACCAGCTCTATGACCTTTGGTCTACAGTGGAAAGAGCCAACTGTGATGCTCAATCTAGACATATTCCTCTATGGGAAGACTTGAATCTTCAAGCTCTCTAGTGCTCGATGTTGCCTATGATCAGCTCAACCCTCTGTCTCCTCTACTTGGCTTTACTATTCTCTGTGTTCAGTCCTCCTCTCGGGGTGCACTGTTCAGTGTCTCTCTTGGTCGCTCGGATTCCTCTCAAAATCCTCCCTCTCTTCTTTTTCTTTCGACTATCTCTGTTCATGGATTTAACCCTTCAATCCCTATGCCTGTTTGGTTCCTCTCTTTCCTACATCGATTTTCCTTCTGCAGCTATGCTTGGAGTTCCCTATTCAGCATCAACATGAATGCTTAGGAAGTGCCACATGTCCCCGTCGGAACAGTGCCAGTCTGCTCGTCGATTCATTTCTTCCATTATGTCATGGATACGTTCTTTCTCCACTGTGGCAGTCGAATGGATTCTAAATCCCTTTAAATCACGGATTAATTCCCTGTCGATTCCGCTTCTTTCTATCGGGAGCAATCTCAGTCGTCCGATCTGGGCTCCTCTAGATCCAACGTCATACGCATGTCCAGCGCGGTTGACTTGCTCAACCAATAGCGCGTGATCACGGTGGTTTTTATCTCACCTCTACTGCCACGCGTCCATTGCTAAGTGGGATTTCTCTACTCTCCTCAAAAACCTCTTACCATTCAAGGGCATCCCAATCGATACCACCGGTTTTCCAGAGCACAGGTCCCACCATTGTCCTTTAGCACTTTTTGTTTTTCTGCCCATGGTTCTCTGCCTCCCAACGCGACCGATTGCTTAAAGGTACCCCATTTTGGCCTTGTTTTCCCAGTGAAGCGCTAATCATGCATCAAAATCGCCTCCTTTTCCCAATCTAACGCTCCCAGGGGGTGTTTTGACCTCCTGCGTAGTCTCCATGGGCCTTGGTCAATCCGCTTTGACCAAGGTCCTCGTCATTCCATGTCGGCTGCCATGGCCACTAGTTCAAGGCATTTCTTTTATCATTGTTTCAGAATTTTTCAAGGATTTGTTTAATTTGATACAATCAAGGTTCTTGATAGTCTTTTGTGGATCTGATTCAGATCGTGGCCTCCCTACTAAAAAAGCTTTTGGACCACCAAAAGTTGGTTTTCTTTAAGCATCGACTAAGTGAGGAAACTGCTATCTCACTTGTCGAATCTCAATCCACTTCGCACCGCTCGGCTTCGAACCCTTAAGTCCAATCCTGATATATTCCACTTGTCCACTGCACATCATCCTCACCTTCCTGTCCAACACTATATCTTCCTACAACTCATTAAGATATTCAGGTAGCAAGTCGTTAACAGAAGGTAATTGACTCTGCTCTTCAGGGTCCTCAATAATTGAAGGTTCAAACAACCTCATGCAATCTGCATTCATGACTAAGTAGATGTGCATGTAAGCTAGCAAATCAAGGCAAAAATCATTCGCACGAACCTTCTGAAGTATCCTGAAGGGTCCATACCTGATAGGTTTTTATCTTTTTACCTTCACCTTGCATTATGTCCTTGCTAATATACAGCCAGACTTGGTCTCCAACTTGAAAACTATGCTCCATCCGATGCTTATCATGCCTAGCCTTGTACTTGGCCTGGCTCTTTTCCAGCTGTTCCTATACTGCCTGGTGGATCTCCTGGATCTGTTCAATGTATCTAGTTGCCTTGTCCACATCATTGTGTTTATCGACCATGGTATCCTTACCAAAGACAAAATCCAAAGGAGACATTGGTATGAAACCAAAATAGGTCTCAAAAGGAGATCTCTATGTAGAATAGTGTTTGGTTCTATTGTAAACATGCTCCACATAGCACAAGTGCTCATCCCACAACTTAGGATGTTTGCTGCAATATCCTCTCAGTAACTGGATCACTGTCTTGTTAACTACTTCTGTTTGGCCATCTATTTGTGGATGAAAAGCTATGTTTTTCTTTAATTTAGTGTCCATTAGTTCCCATAGACTTGACCAAAACTTCCCCACAAATAGGGCGTCTCGATTAGATACAATCTAAGTGGGTAATCCAAAATGAACCCATACATGTTCAAAGAATAATTTTTCAATTTGTTTAGCTGTAATTAATTTACTACAGGGTATCAAAATACACATTTTGCTGAACCTATCCATAACAACATATAGATAATCATGACCTTTCCTAGATTTACGCAATCCTCCAACAAAATCCATGGAAATACTTTCCCAAGGGTGAGAAGGAACTAGTAATGGAGTGTATAAGCCTAGTTTTCTATTGTTGGGCTTGCTTTTAGCACACACAACACATCCCTTTACATATCTAGAAACTGTCTCATTCATTTTCAACCAATAGTAGAACCTTTGCAGCTATGCAACTGTTTTACTTACTCCAAAGTGACCCAATATCAGAGAAGTGTGTGCTTCCCTAATTATCTTTGCTCTCTCAATTTGTGGAATGCAGAGTTTCCCACAATGATATAAGAGTTGGTCCTTCACATGATAGTCCAATTCTTCTACTCTTTTGCCTTGACTCAAAGTTGCATATACATCTTTAAAGTCCATATCCTGAGCATACTGT
Organism: Pinus taeda; assembly: GCA_000404065.3. NCBI lineage: Eukaryota > Viridiplantae > Streptophyta > Pinopsida > Pinales > Pinaceae > Pinus > Pinus taeda. Next base: position 55,924 of record APFE030072018.1, read on the forward strand.
TCTATGTAGCTTTCATGCAACACAAAATTATGCTTAAGTAGGATAGATGCATTTATAATGGGTCTAGATAACATGTCTGCAACCTTGTTATGTATGCCCTTTTTATATCTGATGACTAAATGAAGCTGTTGTAGAAACCCCATCCATCTGTAATGTCTTGATTGCTGCAATTTAGTTTGGGAGTGTAGTTATTGAAGTGGCTGACAATAAGTATGTATTACTATTTCCCTACCCATTAAGTAATGCTTCCACTTTTTCACACTCTGAACTAATGCATACAATTATTTATCATATGTAGGATAGTTAACTACTGCAGGATTAAAATTTTCAGAATGATAACATATGGGTTTACCATGTTGTGTCAACACTGCTCCCATGGCATAGTCACTGGCATTAGTTTGGATCTCAAATGGTCTTTCTATATCTCGTAGTGCTAGTACAGGTGTTGTACTAATCTTTTCCTTTAAGGTGTCGAAGGCTTTCTGCTGTTTGCCTCCCCACTGAAACACCTTGTTCAATCCTGTCAAAGCGTGTAAGGGAGTTGCAATTGAGGAAAAATTTGAAATGAACTTCCTCAAATACTTTGCTGCTCCTAAGAAGCTTCTCACTTCTGTAGCAGACTTGGGTTTAGGCCAGTTCATGATGATTTCCACTTTAGAGGGATATATTTTCAATTCACCTCCCCCTACTATATGACCCAAATAATTTAGAGAGGTTTTGCCAAATTCACATTTGGAGAGTTTAACATAAAATTTTTCTCTTTTATAAACATCTAATGTCTACTTAACATGCTTTAAATGTTCTTCACATGTTTTATTAAAAATTAGAATGTCATCCAGATACACAATAACAAAATCATCAAGAAAACGCCTGAGTACATCATTCATTAATCTCATGAAAGTAGCAGGAGCATTAGTTAGGCTAAAAGGCATAACCAGCGATTCATACAATCCCTTCTTTGTTTTGAAAGCAATCTTCGATGCATCTTGCTTTGCAACTCTGACCTGATGGTATCCACTGTGCAAATCCATCTTGGTGAAATAAACAACTTCCTTCAATTGATCTAAAAGATCATCTATGCAAGGAAGGGGATAATGATTTTTGATTGTTATCTTATTTAGTGCTCGGTAATCAATGCGCATTCTCCATGAGCCATCTTTCTTTATCACAAAAATGATTGGTGACCCACATGGTGATGTGTTAGGCCTGATGAACCCTTTCTCGAGCAACTCCTGCACCTGCTTCTTGATTTCAACATTCTCTAAAGAAAATAACCTGTACATCCCAATGTTAGGCAAAGGAACATCTTGCTGCAAAATAATATCATGTGCTATTCCCTTTTTGGGTGGCAGACCTTTAGGTTCTTGAAATAAGATATCATACTCTGAAACAATCTTTTCTATATCAACTTGTTGATCAGCATTACAACCCTCAAATATATTGGTTTTATCGGTCGTCTTTTCCTTTACAACCATGAGTGAGAACTGTTTGCATGAATATATCATTCTTTTCATCTGTCTTGAGTTTATGAGAGTATAATTATTCTTGAGCTTGTGAGCTCATACAAAGTATTAGATTCCATCTTTAACGAGTAGATACTTGTTCTCAGCTCTATAGAAAATAGCCTTTCTATCATACAAGTAAGGACTTCCTAAAATAATTCCACATATATCCAAAGGAATTACATCTAACTCAACCTCATCTACAAATGCTGACCCAAAATAAAACTTGAGTTTGCACTGTCTAGTCACTTGTAATTGTGCTTTATCATTCAACCAACCTAATGGATATGGTTTCTTATGAGGTGTAGTTGCTAATCCCAATTTCTTTACAATTGCTTCAGAAATTAAATTTACTTGCTATCAAACAAAGTATAGATCTTTCAATTTTTGGAAACAACTCGAATATGGAAAAGCTCATGTCTTTTTCTCTCATGTTCTTCATCAATAACAGATTGAGCAAAATTACTAGTAGATGCTTCAGAATTCTTACCTTTTATATCTGTGGCTGCAATGATTGTTTCATCTCCTGAGTCTGACCCCAAATCTTTCTAAATAGCTGTAGCAGTCTTCTTATTCTTGCCCTCGGACTTCTTAGATCTCAGCTCTGGGTGTAGAATCCAACAATGCTCATCATCATGCCCCTCCTTTTTACAGTGAGTGCATGAAGCTTTGCCTTTTTTTGCAGTGATAGCCTTCCTTACTTTCCACTTTTGCTTTCTTTTCTCCTTGCTCTTGCTTATAGTGGGTTGGGATGGTCCCCCAACTTCTGGATTTCCATTCTTTCCTCTAGCTTCTAGACAAGTAGCTTGTATAGATATTTCATCTATACTAGTGGGATTAAACATGAGGATGGTATGCCTCATGTAGCTGTGTAGACCACCAATGTAATTCAAAAGAGTTTCTGGTGAGTCTAATGAGATACCCAACATCAATGCTCTATTTCTAAATTCTTGAGCACACCCTTGTACACTTTTCCCTTTCAACTGTTGAAGAGTTTTCCAACTCATCATGGCTTGTTGCATGTAGGCCAATGGATAGAACTGCTTTTTTATTGCAGCAACAAATTCACTCTAGACAGAGATGGTCTTACCATGTCTCTTCATATTAGCTTGGGTTCCACCTTCCCACCAAACCAAGGCAGTGCCTCCTAGGTGTAGGCTTGCTAGCTGAATCTTACTCTTGTCTAAGTCTATGTTATGTACTCTGCAATACACATCAATTTGTCTAATCCAATTGTCCAACTTTTTAGCATTTATCTCTCCATCATATATAGGCAAATCAAATTTGACATCTAGTTTAACCAAAGGTGCTTTCTTATTATGCACAAGGCTATTATGAGGTGTAGGAAAGCTTTCTTGTTTCCCCTCTCCTTTTGAGTGGTCATGGGAATGAGATTCATCTTCTTCTTTATCTGTTTAGAGCCTGGTGAATCGTCATCCTTATGCTTTCTAAAGTCCCTATACATTTCTTCTACCGTAGACTTTATAGCTAGGAAACTTTCTATGAATTGAGGTTCTGGCCCTACAGAACCTTCTTCTGACATGGTTTTCTGAGAATAGACTCTCCCAATTTCAGGATTAGTTTCCACTAACTCTCCTTCTCCGAATTTGAGCTTTGATCTAGTGAGCATCCACAGCTAAACCAACACAAGCTTGTTTAACCTTACAGCCTAGAGCTCTGATACCACTTGATCTGATAATCACCCTATGAGTGACCTCAGTTGAAGATTTATTAAACAAAAGGTATTATAGAGTCATGTGCTAGTGTGTGTTCTATGTTATTGTAACAATGGATCGATCAGATTGCCAATACACAAACATTTAAATGGAAAGACAATAGAGAAATACAGTAAGAAAAACAAGGACACAAATAATTTTTTAATAAAGAGTTCACCCTATTCTCTAGGGCTACGTCTCTGGTCCAGCTCTTAGTGGTGGCCTTGATTTATTGTGTCTTACAATAGAGAGATTACAATACAGGGACTCAATATGAGTTCTCCTGACAGCAGATTTTTCTTGGTAGGGTGGTTCTTGGATTCCCCAAGCCACTCGGAGTACATAGACTCGTTCTCTCCCTACTAGCTCTGTGACATTTTGTCTACAGTGGAAAGAGCCAACTGTGATGCTCAATCCAAATAGATTCGTCTATGGGAAGGTTTGAATATTCAAGCTCTCTGGTGCTCGATGCTGCCTGTGATCATCTCGACCCTCTGTCTCCTATGCTTGGCTTTACTATTCTCTGTGTTCAGTCCTCCTCTCAGGGTGCACTATTCACTGTTTCTCTTGGTCGCTCGGATTCCTCTCAAAATCCTCCCTCTCTTTTTTTCTTTCGACTGACTCTATTCATGGCTTTAACTCTTTGATCCCTATGCCTATTCGGTTCCTCTCCTGCCTGCATCAATTCTCCTTCTGCAACTACGCTTGGAGTTCCCTGTTAGGCGTCACCATGAATGCTCAGGAAGTGCCATGTGTCCCTATCGGAACAGCTCCAGTCTTCTCATCGATTCATTTCTTCTGTTATGTCATGGATACATTCTTTCTCCACCATGGTGGTCGAACAGATTCCAAATCCGTTTAAATCGTGACTTAATTCCCTATCAATTATGCTTATTTCTATCAAGTGCAATCTTAGCCATCTGATCTGGGCTCCTCCAAATCCAACGTCATGCTCATGTCAAGTGCTGTTGACTTTCTCGACCGATAGCGCGTGATCACGGTGGTTTTTCTCTCACCTCCGCTCCCACGCATCAATCGCTAAGTGGGATCGCTCCGCTCTCCTCCAAATACTCTTACCATTTAAGGGTGTCCCAATCGATACCACCGGTTTTCCAGAGCATGGGTCCCGCCTTTGTCCTCTAGTGCTTTTTGTTTTTCCACCCGTAGTTCTTCAGCTCCCAATGTGACTGAGTGCTTAAGGGTCCCCCATTTTGGGCTTGTTTGCCCAGCGATGCACGATTAGCGCTAAGCGCTAATCGCGAATCAAAATCACCTCCTTTTCCTGATCTGGGGCTCCCAGGGGATGTTTTGACCTCCTGTGCAGTCTCCATAGGCATTCGTTAGCGTGCTTTGACTGAGGTCCTCGTCGTTCCATGTCGGCTACCATGGTCACTGGTTCAAGGAATTTTTTTATCGCTGTTTCAGAATTTTTCAAGGATTTGTTTAATTCGATATAGTTAAGGTTCTTGACAGTCTTTTGTGGAACTGATTTGGATCAAACATCAATGTTGTAGAAGAGCTGATCAAAAAGAAGAATTTGGATATAACAACACTAAGGAAACAATTGAAACTCCCAACTACTAAAGATCCTCTAGCCAAGGATATTGTAGAAACAGGAATTGAAAAGGAAGACATGATGAAACTCATCACAGAACAGATTTATCAGTTGAACAGATGGGGACAGAGATGGATAAATTAATCAAGGAAAAGGAGAAGGCTTCTAAACAAATTTCTCCTTTAGAAGCACTTCCTATCATAGTCAATCCAACTGCAATATCGACTACCACCAGTATAGGAGAGGCTATAGACCAGTTAGCTAGTGCAGTTCAAAATGTGTCCCTATAGAATGAAGAGATTGAGAAACTGCAAGATCATATAAAACTACTAGAGGACCATCAAAATAAATGTGACATTTTTCATGGAGTAGAGCTTCAGAGAACTTAGAATAAAGTTGAGGCATGGAAGAACTCATCCACTGAGTCTTCCATTGGCCACACTCTTGGTAGTGCCAAAGAAATTATCTGGAACAACATCATAGAGGAGATTGATGAAATCTGGCCATGTATCCAGATCATATTTTAGCAAAAGGTGTTATTGAAAAAGGCAAACCAAACATTTGCCAATATAAATGCTCAACTAAGAGTGATGCCTTCTACAACCAACAAAATAATAAGGTTTCTCAATTCTAAGAATAGGTATGAACTAGATGATCTAAGTGTGGATGACAAGACTGAAACCATTCTAGAGGTAAAGAAAGTCCTAACTAAAAAGAACATGGTAGTATAGTTAACTAAGAAGTGTCACACTCTAGGAATTGCAGTTAATAGATTTTTCACAAGAACTGATGCCTTAAACAAGAAGGGTCTGCCTTCACCATTTTTCATTAATGATATGCTAATGACCATACAGGATTACTTGAAAAAGCTATAGGACATTGCCAAGGACACATCTCAGTCCTAAAACATCAACGTTTCCATGATAGGCAGAGCATTCTATGAGGCCATCAGTAACATATGTTTTATTCAGAATGAGATAAAACATATTTTTACTGTAAAGCAAATGTTGCCGAGTATATTGGGGTAGATGAGATCTACTGTAGAGTAACTAAAATATCCATTCCAAATGAAGAATGGTGGGAAAATCTGTGTGAATATCAATATTAGAGGACATATCAGCTTGGCCAGCGCAACACCAAAATAGTGGCCACTCATCAATAGTTTTCCATCAAAACAGGGTCAAATGTTCAGATTCATTCTTTTGGACCAAATTACTTCTCTTTCTGTGAAATTCTAAGTAATAATAAGATGCCTCCTCACTCAGGCATTGATTGTAATATTTTGTATTTATATTTAAATACTTCACTCTATCGAGGTATTCAGGGTTGCACCCTTGAGCTTGTTACCAGAAAGATCTGTACTAAGATGGAGCATTTTTTATTGAATAAAAGATTCTAGATTTACTTCATATGGCTTGTCTCTCTATGAGTTATTTTCTTATGTTTTTCATTATCTATTTCTCATATAATTTATTTCATTTATAGTCATTAGATTGAAAATTTAGCTGAATTTCAGTTTCATATTGAATCCACTATGAAGTTGTGGGTTAATTAATAGATTAATTTATAGGACTATCTGTTCTTGTAAATTCCTCTTTGAATTTAAATTGCACAAGATTTTTGAAATGACTTGATTAAATTTTGTTAATTAGGACAACACAATTTTCTCAATTTCTGCTTATAAAAGGTGAAATACTCTATTTGAATATTAAATCATTTATATTTCTATATATTCTTCTTATCCATCACATTTAAAACTAAAATAACCATATGTATTTAAAGAACAACCTTTTGTTTTATCAAAGATCTTTCTAGGTTTAAAGCACCTGTTAAAAAGCAGTTCACTGGTCATCCAACTATTAAAATCAAACAAAATATTTTAGATGCTTCGGCATAGCCAATTGACCTTAGGTTATCTCAAAGGAAAACATCAGATTGGCACTGTTGCCAGGGATCGAAGTACTAAAGGATAATTTTTCCCTGGGTAACGATTTTCCCTTTCCTTTAAGGTGAATAAAGGATGAGGTCATTGGTCAAAATCTTTCACTTGGTGATTCCATTGGTCCAAGCTCGCTCCTTATAAGCATACAAGATCACATTCTGATTCTGAGATTGTTAAGCCTCCGTCAGACCCAAAAATACTCATTAGGGAGCCTCTTCAAGGGGAAGATGTAGAAAACCTTCTTCTTATTCAACTTTACACCCTGAAGACATTCCATCTATAGATCCATTCTCATCTATACCAACTCACCCTAATTTGACTGAACTACCTCCTAAGGTCTCTAATCTTATCTCTAGAGGTGTAGAACTTTCATCAAATTTTTTGATACAGTCACTTGAAACATATCAAGTGCCATCCATTCCTATCAAATCACCTTCATTTGAGGAAGAATTAGATTTACATTTACTTGAATTCAAACCTAAAGATTTCATTAATCCAACTCCTTATTCTATTCCACCTCAATATTTCATTAATCCAACTCCTTATTTTATTCCACCTCAAGATTTCATTAATCCAACCCCTTATTCCTTTTGATCATCCTCAACTAATTTTCAAGAGACATTTTATGTCTACTCGAATCCTTTATTTGGAAGTAAGGAAGACTTCCCACCAGGAGTTCAGAAATTGGTTATTAAAACCCCTTTCAAACCCTTAAAGAGGTCTCCTCCCTCTCCTCCACACATTAATACACCTACTGACTCATCTTCACCTCCTTCATCTTCATCATCTTCCTCTTCCTCATCAACATCCACTCATACACCCCATACTCCACCTGTTATCTGGATTTTTGGCCCATTGTTCAAGCTAGATATGCCACCCTAATTCTCCCTGCAAACTTGGGAAATTTTTGTAATGGATACTTAAAGAATTTTCCAAGACTTAATGGAGAAACAGGACCCTCAATAGAAGATCATGTGTTAGCCTTCCTAGATTTAGCTCATAATATGAACATTGAAGAGGAAAATGTTTATATGAGATTATTTGTATAGTCCCTAGAAGGAAATTTTAGGATCTGGTTTAGGCATTTCAAAGATGACTCTATCAGAACTTGTAATGAAATCATAACCATCTTCAAAAATCAACGAGGGGTAAAGAAAGATCTTGTTTACTTTCTAACTGAATTTGAGGGATTAAAGGGAAACCGAAGGGAACTAGTTTATGAATTCATTAAAAGATTCAACAAGCTCTATCATAAAATGCCTACTGATTGTAAACCACCAGTAGCAGCTGTAAAGGTTATATTATCTAAAGCATTTGATGATTACTTTGCAGTCATGCTAAGAGAAAGAGTTTCTAATACCTTAGAAGACGTGCATACAAATTCTATAGAGGTAGAAGCCAACAGGTTATCTTCTAGTAAACTTAAGTGTTGGGTAGCGGATCCCTCACATAACGGTTTTGGGGCTCAAAGCCCGCAATTTGGGTAAAAGTATGGTAAAGTTCCGCGAAGTGTATGGAGCGTGAATTGTAAGGGGTCAAGTCCAAGGGTAGTCTGCCCTAAAATATTATAGGTTAATCTAAAATGTGTCGGCTTACCCATGGTTCATGGACCATGGAAATGTATAAATCGAGAAAGGATCTAGGTTTAGAAGGCAGTTTTGGATAGTAGCTTGGTCGAAGATCTAAAGTGTATGGGTTTGTAAAAGTGAGAGTGCTCTGAGTATGTAAGTCCAAGTCGTGGGTGGTAGTGGTTAGAGTAGGCTCTACAACTATGTGTGCAAAGGCCTGGTAAAGTCCCCAACTCTGTGCGTAGACCCCTGTAGCTGTGTGTGCAGGGTGGAATTGGATTGTACTAAACAAAATATTAATAAAGATAAGTATTTTGGAATTATTGTGTATATGATCATATATCTGATCTGAATGTTATTCTTATGTTATGGTTTTGTGAGTGTATTTAAGATTTATGATTGTGCACATTGAGTTTAACTGTTAAACACTCGATTAAAGACCTTAAAGACCAAATGAAATCTATAATAACTGCAATACTACTAAGGATATAAGAAACCCCCATCGTGGATCTTCGCGAAGGCCAAACAGATACCTGAGGGATGTTTGATGTCAGACTAAAATATCACCTGAGGTAGTATTGGAGGGTGCTAGAACTAGGTTTCTGCACCCTAGGGATGTCTAGATGAGGTCTGGAGGGGTCGCAACCTGATCTATGCACTTACGCTATTCCGCATAGTTGTCTAGCCTTCACAAGGATTAGCGATGGGGGTTTCTTCTAGTATTGCAGTTATTATAGATCTGATTTAGTCTTTAAGTTCTTTAATCTTGCGTTTAACAGTTAAACCCAGTGCACACAATCATAAATCTTAAATACACTCACAAAACTATAACATAAGCATAACATTTAGATATGTGATCAGATACACAATAATTCCAAAATACTTATCTTTATTAATATTCTGTTCAGTACAATCCAATTCCACCCTGTGCACACAGCTATAGGGGTCCGCGCACATAGCTGTAGAGCCTACTCTAACCACTACCACCCACGACTTGGACTTACAAGCTCAAAGCACTCTCGATTTTGCAAACCCAAAAACTTTAGATCTCTGACCAAGCTAATATCCAGAATTGTCCTCTAAACCTAGATCCTTACTCTATTTATACATTTCCATGGTTCGCAAACCATGGGCAAGCTGACACATTCTAGATTAACCTATAATATTTTAGGGCAGACTACCCTTGGAATTGACCCCTTACAATTCACGCTCTATGCACTTCGCGGAACCTTTACCATACTTTTACCCAAAATTTCGAGCTTTGAGTCCCAAAATCGTTACGCAGGGGATTCACTGCCCAACATTAAGGCTAAAGAAAAAAAAGTAGAAAGAATATTGAAAGCTAAGATAGATGATTCATCCTCCTCCAAATCTAAATTAGAAGATTAGAAAATTGATGAAATTACATCTTTGCTTGCTGTTGTAGCATTTTTTTGTTTTGAGAAGTTAGAATAAATAAGTCTAAAAAATGAAAATATTTTTCAAAAAATGTTAAGCTAGGATAAGGACAAAAAAAGTATTGAATAAAAATGTTAGTAAATATTTTGATAAATATGTCCATATCAAAGCAAATGTTAGAATAGATTCCCTAAAAAATGAAGGCAAAAATAAAATGTTAGGTTAGAGAGAAAATAAAAAAGAAATAAACTCTAAAAGTGTGCAAGTCCAAGTGCCAATACTTTTACTTTATTATGCAAAATAATGGTTGTGTGCAACTTGTCATAAATGCCACAACCCATGACAGTCAAATAGTTTAATATTGACTAGTTCATGCTTTAAATTTCATGTTTATAGTTAGAGAATAAAGATCTAGCGAAACTGTTTAATCTTGGTAGATGAGCAGTTAGGTAGAGAATAATAAGGAGCTCATCAGTTAAATGTAAGCCCTTAGATGTTATAAGGTTAGAATTATATAATTTTATTTTCAAAAGAAAAAGGAAAGAAAAGGGTTTGCTAGCCTAAATGCACCCAATTAGGTGAAATAAAAAATGTTAGGATAAGTTGTTGACACCTAATCCTCAGCGATTGGGAGAATTTGAATGTGAACAGTCATCAAGAAGATGAACTGAATGATCACATTCATGTATATAATAGATAGCTACCTAATGGAATAAATGAATCAGTTTTTTTGGAGTTGCTCCTGGCCTGACATGGTATCAGAGCACAGGTCCCAGGTTCCTTTTTTTGTGCCTTGTAACTCCTCTGTCCACTGCCTTCTGCTCTCTGTCTCATAATCTGACATCTCTGCTTGAACGCTGGTATGCTGTTTAACACATGACATATCTGCCTGAATGTTGGTATGCTGTTTAACGCATGACATTCCTTGTTGCTAACGCCTGAACGTTTAATGCTCCCGGTTGACACTCCAGCTCTCGTTTAACGTTTAGCTGCATTGGAATTTTTTATGGTCTGCTATGCGTTGAAATGTTGTTGTGCTATGCGTATGAGAGCCTAAACAGTTGTGTTTTGAAAACGATGGTTAATGCCTGAAGGAGAACGCTGCCTGAACAGTTGTGCTATGCGTATGAGAGCCTGAACAGTTGTGTTTTGAAACGTTGTTTGACATGGTATCCGATATTTGAAACGCTATTATATTTTGTGTAAGCTGCTGAGCATCGTATCAAAGTTCTCTTCGTCTAAAACATTGTTTGACATGGTATCCGATATTTGAAACGCTGCTTGACATAATATCCAATATTTGAAATGTTGTTATATTTTGTGTAAGTTGCTGAGCATGGTATCAAAGTTCTCTTTGTTTGAAACGTTGTCTGAGTTTTGAAATCGTTGTATTAAAGATATTTGGAATGCTGTCTGACATAACACTGTTTTGAAATTGTTGTATTAAAGATATTTGGAACGTTGTCTGACATACAATGTTTTGAAATCGCTGTATCCAATATTTGAAACGATGTTTGATATGTATTGAGTAGGATATGTCACAGTTAAGTTCATATATTTGGTCTTGTGGTTTCTTTAATATACACACCATTCAAGTTCTCAAGCTTGTGATTATCTTGGCTTCGGGTGATGTCCAAATATTTGGCCGACATCTTAAAACTTCAAAAAATTTGAGCACAGAAATATAGAGTGTATCTTTAATATTGATATCAAACATTGGAAGGATTTGAAGAAACAAAGTGCATAAAGTATTTTTATCAGAATTTTTTTTTTTTTTATATCAACAGAAGTAATCTTTTACATAATGCATTCAATCATCTCTATGGTGGGAATAGTTTTCACTGGCAAGGAGAACTATCCTGATTGGTCCCGGATGATACAACACACCCTCATCTTCAATGAGTTGTGGAAAGGAGTGTGTGTCGGAGAAGGAGATAGTGACCCAGAAAAGCCTACCTCAGACAAGGAGCACGCCATCTGGGAAAACAAGAAAACAAAGGTATTGGCATTAATTGAAGCATCTGTAAAATAAAGAGGTGAGTCGGCCCACTTTCATCATATTCAACTGCCTTTGAATCTTTACAAAAGCTGAAAGAACTCTATGACTCACATTCTGCACTTGAAGTCGTCCAACTCATGATTAAACTCTTCACTCTTGAACTGCAAAATAATGATCCTCTTGCTCTTGCATCTGAAATAAAGTCTATAATGCATGATATCAAATCCACTAAGGTTTTGTTGGATATCTCTCTTATTGCTTTTCTCAAGGCACTTTATCCTACATACTCCAATTATCTTGAGTCTTTGCAAGCAAATGGAAATCTCAAAGATATAACCTTTGACTCTCTTGTGAAAAAGTTTGCTGAAAGAGAAAAAGCCTTTGGAAAGAAGACAGTCCCTGAATCTTCTGAAGAGACTGTATGCTTGGCTCATAAAGAAAAGTATCCTGCTGAAGATTCTACAAGAGGAAGAGGTGGATGAAGAGGAAGAGGAATATACTTCAGAGGCAGGGGGGGCAGACATTCTCAAGGAGAAAAGGCAGATTTACATTGTATTCACTGCAAAAGAAATGGATCACATGATGCCTCTACATGCAAGCTTCCATGGGACAAAATTGAGCAGAGAAGAAACCAACACAAAGGTAAAACTGATGATATAGACAAAGGTAAAGCACCTGAATCCGCTCACTATGTTGAGGCACAATGTAACACTGGAGTAAATGAAGATTTGTTTAATATTTCACTTGCTTCCTGGAAAAATGATTGGCTGCTTGATTTAGGAGAAACCTGTCACATGACTCATAAAAAATATTTTTTTGAAGATTTCACTGACATTGTTGATGGAGTAGTATACTTTGCAGATCAGTCAAAAATCAAGCCATCAGGGCTTGGCACAATCAGGCTTAAACTGCCTGGTCTCTCAGACTTTCTTCTTGATCATGTTTTATATCTCCCATAGCTCCAGAGAAACTTGTTGTCCTTGGTCTACATCCGCCAGCAAGGTCACTCCATTCATATGTTTGATGGAAAGCTTGAGGTGATAAAAGCATCCAATCACTCACTTGTCATGAGGGGAATAGAAGAAGAAAGACTTTTCAAACTGTAAGGAACATCTGCTCATGCACAACATTTCTCATATATTTCTCATCATGAAGAAGGTACACTTCCATCAAGTTTATTATGGCATGCTAGATTGGACATTTAAACTATGAAAGTCTCCGTTTATTGAAGAAAAATGGTGTTGCTGGTTTGCTTACAATTCCTAGAAAACTTAAGCAATGTGATGCTTGCATTCTAGGAAAGCATAGCAAACAGTCATTTCATGACTCACATTCAAGAGCACATAGGAAGCTTGAACTTATTCATTCAGATTTATGTGGTCCAATGCCTGTTCATTCTGCAAATGGAAATAAATATATCATGACATTTATTGATGACTACACCAGAATGTGTTGGGTTTATTTATTGAAGAACAAATCTGATGCTTTCCTAACATTCAAGAATTTTCATAAATGGAATGAAAATGATGCACAATCTCATATTGGGTCTATTCGCACTGATAATGGAAAAGAATATACATCAAATGAATTTGAACAATATCTTCGCCAACATGGGATTAAACATAAAACAACTGTGCCTTATAATCCCCAACAGAATGGTGTAGCTGAAAGAATGAATAGAACAATTTTGAATATGGTATGATCCATGCTTTTTTTCAAAAATGTAAAGATAATGTTTTGCTGAATGCTGTTCTATGTGCTGCATATATAAAGAAAGATTCCATCTAGTGCTCATAAGACAAGAACTCCTTATGAAATTTGGTGGTATGGACATGTTCCTCATCGGTCTAACATCTCAGGATTTTGGTTCCACCTGTTATGCTATTCGACATAGCAAACTTGGTGCTAGAAGTTAATGATTTCTTGGGGGTAATTCAACATACCTCCAAAGCATCATTCCGTCCTATGATGAAGAAAATAAAAAGTTTGTTTATATATAGAGATGTTAATTTTCTTGAATCATCCAAATCTGACAATGTTGTTGAGCGGAAACTTGATCGCTTGGATAGATTCGCAAAAAATGAAATCATTTCAAGAATTTGAAAATCAGATTCCACATCTTGAAGGGGGGATTCCTATACTAGATCAACATGTGGAATCTTCTTCTGAAGAATACTCTCCCCCGACTGAAACTCCAACAACGGATGATGCTTTAAGTGATGTAATTGATAGAATTTGGAGACTCAATCTTGATTCACTCCCAACTCAATCAACAGAGCAGCCTGGACCATCTCAAAAAGGTCCCCCAAAGTGGCTGACAAAGACACTTGAAAGTGTTCATCCTGATGAAATTGGAAAAAGAGGAACTAGAAACTCAAACCGACAAAATGGAGGTGATGTAGATGACTCTAATTCACCTGTTGATATGGATGTTTCTTATGATTGTGAATTGAACTTGTCTACAGATTTTGAACCAACTTCCTTTAAAGAAGCTTCTTCTCATGATGAATGGAAAGAAGCAATGCAAAAGGAGTATGATGCCCTCATAAAGAACGACACTTGGAAGCTGGTTGATCCTCCATTTGGAACAAAACCAATTGGCTGCAAGTAACAAGTACAAAGCTAATGGCTCACTTGACAAGCACAAAGCTAGGCTTGTGGCAAAAGGTTTTGCACAGAAGGAAGGGTTCGATTATGAGGAAACTTTTGCCCCCACAACAAAATGGGCCACCATCCGGACACTCTTTACACTAGCAGCTCAGAACGGTTGGAAAGTCCATCAAATGGATGTAAAAATTGCCTTCTTGAATGGAGATCCAAAAGAGAATGTTTTTATGTCCCAGCCTGAAGGATTTGTTGTGAAAGGACATGAACATAAAGTATGCAAACTTGTGAAGTCCCTGTATGGCCTCAAACAAGCACCACGAGCCTGGTATGAAAAACTAACTGAGCATCTTCTGAAACTCAACTTCAATCATTTTGATCTTGATGATGCAACTTATTTGTCAAGAAAGTTGGCAAAACAGTTGTATATCTTGTGGTATATGTAGATGATCTTTTAATGACAGGGAACAATGAAAGCTATATTGCATCCATAAAGAAAGAATGAGGAAAAAGTTTTGAAATGACTGATTTGGGCTATGTTCATTACTATCTTGGCATTGAAGTAACCCAACATCCAAAATCCATATTTCTTTCTCAAAAGAAATACATTGGAGATTTGTTAAACAAATTTGGCATGAAAGAGTGCAATCCTCTTTCTACTCCAATGGAACAAAACTTAAAGCTCACAACTATTGAAGGAAAGGAATTTGAGGATGCAACAAAGTATAGACAGCTTGTAGGAAGTCTCATCTACCTCACTACTACCAGACCAGACATTCCATTTGCTGTTGGAATCCTCTCCAGGT
>APFE030072020.1:0-14889 GCA_000404065.3 Pinus taeda
TGTGGTCGGTAATATCGAATTATCGTTTACTTTTAATAACATTATTTTTTTTGTAATATCTAATTATTGTTTATCTTTAATTACATATTTTGGAATACATTTTTCACCAGGAAGACTTGAATTGGGACTGGGAATTAACATTTTTGTTTGTAATATTAATTATTGTTTACATTTTTTTTGTAATGTTTGGAAGGATCATTTATTTTCTATTATATATAAGACAAATGTACATCACACAGTTTTACCTGGTGGCCTCAACTCACTTCGAGGGGAAACCGAGTCTATTGGCCACCAGTTAGCATTATACGTCATCCAAAAACTTCAGTATTTCTAGCAAGGCTAGGTAAGTTTCAGTCTCATGACCACATACTGTATAACTATGCCAACTGACATAAACAACTGGAAATGTAAATGCTATTCACATAAACAAAAACTAAGCATAGGGAGACTAATCTTTCTTGACATTCTGCTCCTAAGAGTCTGAGGCTACTAGGGCAGGATCATCAACAGTTGCTTATGGCATTCCATAAAGCCCCACAATGCAAGGAATGTGTCGGTCTATATGGTCCATCCTAATGTCCTGTTTGTGCAGCTGAAATAGGATCTTCTCTATGTCTTTTTTGTAATTGGGAAGGCACTGCATTGTAGCTGCCATCCCCACAGAAATTTGCTCCATTGCTTTTCCAAGTAGACTTTTCATCAAAAAATATAGGTATAGGGTGTGCTTGAATTGTGTAATTCACCCTCGTGTAGTCCCTGGGTCAGGCACCATTGCTCTCCAGACTTCTATTTCATCATATGGTTCCATTTCATGTTTTACCTGGTCTTCCCAGTCGTCTATCAACTTTCGGATGTCCTAATATATTTCCTTCTTGTATGCTGCTACTGCCTTAGCTATGAATTACTCAGCAGGCTTGCGGCCCTTGCAACCTTCTGTCCTACATGGTCATTTGGTTGCCCGTGGGTCTGGGCCCTTGCTGCCACGGCCACGTCCACGTTTTGCTGGAGCCATACCCTGTTGCTTTCTTCCCAGTGAGTCGTCGTTTGCCCATGGACTTGGTTTCTTCGCCACCCTTCCACTCTGCAATTCTTTCCATCTCCGGGACACAATTCACCTGCCCAGCACATTGAATTCCTCTTCCCACTCTGCCACCCTCCCTTAATCCTCCCTTTGCCACCTTGCCAACCCACCTCCCATGCATTTAAGGCAAAGGACACTGTACTACCTGCCTTGAGCATGTGGAGTGCGACTATAATGAACTCGGTTGTACTAACCATGTCAACTCAGGCCTAGCGCATATGACACCTTCCCTCATCCCAATTAGGGGTAATTATTGTTTACTTTTAATTGCATTACTTTTTGTCCAATTGGAGTATATTTTTCACCCACGAGACTTGAACCTGGGACCGGGAACCAACATTTACTAACAATCGCCAAATATGCCACCAAATCAACATCCTCTCACTTTCATCTTTTTCTATACTTTAGCTTTTGGTTTATATTTGTTTTGTATATTGTATTATCATGTAATTTTGGGTTTTATTATTATTAATATTATTATATTTGTATTATGTGTTTATATTATTTTTTTGTCTACTAAGTTATGTGAGTTCTAAGATGATTAGCGAACCTAACTTGTGGTTTGAGTAGCTGCAATTTAGGGGCATTTAAGCCATCAAAATCACTAGGGGATTGCTTCTTCTGGCCTACGCCACACTAACCCTAAGCATGGTTGGATTTTTACCCACAAAATTTTGAACCGTAAACTTCACATCACAGAACATCTTAATAAAACACCTTGTCTCCATCTACTCTGCACTCCTAAGTGTATCATATATTTATATTGTTGAATTATATTTGTTTTGTTTATTATATAATCATGTATTTTAGGTTTTATAATTTTTTATTTATATTTTTTGGTTTTTTTTATCTTGACTTTTATTATTTTTTGAATTATAAATTTATATTGTTAAAATTGATATTTTTTTTTCTAAATAAAATAAAAAATAATTTGCGATACATAAACTTAAGATTTTGAACTTCTATAAAATTACCAGTAAATATGAGTTTATTTTCCTTCCATAAATATTTAAGCAATCTAATAAATATGCATATAATAATATAAACAAACCTAATAAATTCTTCTCCATAGAATCTTAATGGTTATTTGATGATTTTCATTATAAGAGAGGTCAATTCATATAAATTCAGAGTGAAGACATTAACCATAGAGATAGTGTTTGATTTTTTATTTAAATTATTTTTTATTAGCTTCGACATTTATTTAATAATGACTGAAAAACATAAGCTTGAATTCAGTTTAATGGTAAATACTTATTCTTCATTGGATGTTTGAAGTTGGATTTGTGATTTGGTGAACAACTTTACGCATTGTTGTATGGTATGTACTTGGTATTATTGGAGTTGTAGCCGTTGTGCCATTAATTTTGATAGGAGTAAAAGATAAAATCATCCTTTTAAAGTATTGTAAATATCATCTCATTTGATGAGAGTCCCGTGGAATAATTATTTAAAGTGTTTTTTTTTAAGTTTAATATGGAATTGTGGGTTGAAAAATTGAGTTTGATGATGATCTATATAAAAATAACTAAAATACAAACAAAATATCTATCAATTATTACTCCTCCTTTTTTAAATTTACTTCACCACACTTGTCAAAAATTACACAACAACTTTTATTAAGCCTTCTAAAATTTATTTTAATAATTTACTTAAAATTTAAATTACTCAATTTTATAAATCTTATATCCATCTTAACCATCAATCTCGACGATCAAAACTATAAAACTATTAATAGATAACGCCATATAAACATGAATAAAACCTTACCATTTGATAATAGTTACACATATTTAATTCGCCAATTAAAATAAAAGAAAAAATGCGTAAGCCAAAAAAACCCACCACCCCTTTAACATCGTTGGTAAAAAATTATTCCACCATGACTTTTTGTCTTTCACACGCGTACGGAGTTACTGTTCATGTAAAATATGTTCCAAGAAATAGCAACATATACAAAAACTACAAAATCAGAGGAATTCAAATTTGCGTGAATTCGAACTGTAAGTGGGATGTTGATTGTTGATGGCATGTCACTCCCCCAGCCCCCCTCTGAAAAAGCTATTAGTTCAGAGACATTGTGACCGTTTGAAAGGGAGAGTATATAAGACAATCTCGATTCTCTTACACAGCGCTGTCTCAATTTCATCTCATCTTCTTCTTTTCTCCTCTGCATTGCGTTGACTGGCCTTGTCTCTTGTCTGTGTTTGTTTCCACTGCTGCATGGCCACGCATTTTGGATTTTACAGTTTTTTTCGTTGGATTTTCTGTTTGATTGTTCTTGATACTCTTTTTGTTTTTCCAATTTGTTTGCATTTTGGATTTTACAGTCTTGTCTGTGTTTGTTTCCACTGCTGCATGGCCACGCATTTTGGATTTTACAGTTTTTTTCGTTGGATTTTCTGTTTGATTGTTCTTGATACTCTTTTTTTTTTCCAATTTGTTTGCATTTTGGATTTTACAGTTTTTTTTCGTTGGATTTTCCGTTTGATTGTACTTGATACTCTTCTTTCCCTTTTTCCCAATCTGTTTTTTGCCCAGGAGAATTTATTTTGCTGTTGTTATGTAGAGGAGAAGAATCGCTAGAGATGAAACGCTTATTATCCATTGAAATGGAGGAACAGGTATGCGTTCGAAAAGTTTTTCAGTATATTTAATTTTTACTAGTAATTTGTACAGTTAAAAGCCGCCTGGTAGACAATTGGCTATGCAAAGAACTCAAACTGTTCAACAGTTTGTATTCATTGTTTCTATTCCACAGTGAAGCCATGGAAAATTTTAAGCGCTATCACAGTAGAGATTGTGCTTTTATTCTATTTGGCGGTTCTTGATTGCTTAATGGTTTTGACCTGCTTAATAATTTTGCAACAGGGGAAGAAAAGGGCTTGCCATGGAGGGAGGATTTATTCATTATTTCTACGTCAGAATGAAGCCCTGGAAAATTGCAAGAGCTAACACGGTAGAGATTGTGCTTTTATTCTATTTGGCGGTTCTTGCTTAATGGTTTTGACGAATTTAATAATTTTGCAACAGGGAAATAGACGGGGTCGCCATGGAGGAAGAATATGAGACAGGAAGCTACGGTTTCTGAACGTGTAATGTGTTTTCTCATTTTTTTTCTGTATCTCTTTATGCTTGGGTTTCTCTGACAACTCTGTTTAAGGCGGTGTTTAAACTTTATGTGTGTTTGACAATGAATTTGGGGAGATAGAACACACGCTGGAGCAGAGTACGAGCGTGCCAGAGGATTTTCGGACACCTTTTTGTCTTACGCATTCTATTATGTTAGGCGAGCAATATTAGGTAAGTACCGATTCTTCTTACCCAGTTCCTCAAAAAGGGAGAAAGTATCGATGCTTCTTTTCCCGGTCCTCAAAAGCAGAGAAAACATTTTGTCATTCTCGGTATGCTACCTGCAGGTTCAAATTCAGTCAATCTGTTGACAGGCATTCCATCATTTCTTACATTACTTAGAATGGACTTATAATCTAAATCTATATAGGATAAGGATGCCTCAGGCAAAGCCAACCCCGTAGACCAGAAAGGTTAACATTAATTTTCTTCAGTATCACCCTATGCGCATCGTTTGCTGCGGCATTTTTATTTTATTTTGTTGCATATTAGCAGGAATTGATGTTTCTCGGTATTCTTGATATGGTTTTAGAGTTTGATCGTTTTTATTTATAATTTGACACGGGCTTTAATTTTTTGCACAGGCCGTTTGCTGCTTTTTCATATTTTTTTGGCAGTTGCTTGCATATTGGTTAATTACTTGAAACAGGTAAAGAGGTTTAGAGCGGGGCTCGCAACAAGGAATCGAAGATGACAACTCAGGTTTGTTTTGGTTTTTTCTGGGGCCCGACTCTATATTTGTCTCTCCCTCTTACAAATTGTTTGCAGTGGAACTGCAGAGGAAAGGATAAGGAATACTTACTGGTTGTCTTCGAGGAAAAAGAGAACACGTAACCCTTTCGTACTTATTTCCTCAGCGAAAATGAGGACAGGGTGGGACAGGCTGAGAGGACATTTTTGTGGTTTACGTAACATCTTTTCATACTCATTTTGTGTAAATATGGCTTAGGTATGTTCAGTGAATAATAGCATCTTTTCATACTCATTTTGTGTAAATATGGCTTAGGTATATTCAGTGAATAATCACTCAGTAGCTTTTTCTGTACTTTCCAGTTGGGTGAATTGCTAACTCCACATGTGGTGTTAAAACAGTAAAAAGTCTTGCTAAATGGATATAAAATATTTATTTAGAGATCTATTTTACCAAATTTCACTACAGATATATATTCTTAAGCAAGGTTAACCAGAAGTCACGAATAGCATATTGTGAGTTGTGTTTGCTTTCGTTTGATTGGGGATTTATTTTGTTGCAGAATGTACTACAGAATGGAAGAAGGATGGATAGAGATGAAACCTATTTGTGTGTAGGAGTTTGATATATGATTTTGTTAGGTGAATTAAGTTTTCTTTATATGAGTTGTTTTTTATTTATATGAGTGGTAAGAGTTGTTTTATACTATGAGTTGTTTTTTATTTATATGAGTGGTAAGAGTTGTTTTATAGTATAGTATAGTTAGAATGAGTTAAATTTTGATTATTTTATTTTAGAATGGTATTATTTTGTTTTTCATTTTTTTAGTTTATAGTTATTTTGGTTTGATTTATGGTTTGAAATGAGTTTTGATTTGCAACAGTGTACTAGGGTTAGTTATTGACCAAGAAGATGAGATAAGGAATGTTTTGTTTCAATTTAAAAGTTGTTTGGTGTTTTTTCTATGTAGGTTTGTTTATTTCAGTTTATTATAACATTTATATTTAATCGTAAGGGTTTTGGAGATTGATTTCTTTTCAATCTCTCTCTTAAGTAATTGCAAAGATGTGATAAGGTGCAAAAGAAGGAGAAATGCATACAATCAGGGTACAACGAAAATGAGGTAAGTAGACATTTATTTTTCATATTCTTTGTTAGATGGTTATTCTATAGCTAACCACATATTCTTCTTATTGCTAGTTTTCTATTTATTTGGTGAGTGCTTAAAACTATTATTTAGATTTTTTTTATTTCATTAAATATGATATAGATGACATTAGAAACAAGGTGAGCTAGAAGTTAGATTATTATAGATGCTTACATTGGCAACTATGTAAATGTATTAATGTCATGTATTGTGCATGCCAAATTTCAGTTTGCTCATTTAGTTAGGATGTTTTAGATAAAGATTACTTGATGTCCATCATTTTTCAACAGATCATATTCCCTGTTTGGGTCAGAAAATATTGTGGGTGGTCATGATTGAGATGGGGTAAAAAATTTATAGAATTTTTAGTCCCAGTGAGAAATAAGCTTACTCAATACAAGCTAGTCTTTTCTTCAAAATGCAAAATATCATTACTTTGATACCAAATTGGTGTGAACTTATGCAAAATATGAAATTAGAAGTGCAGTAAATCTTATTCCATAATCACAATACAATAACAACGACAAATCAATTATCATATTTGTCAAGTTCTATTTTTAATTATGTTTTTCTAGAATATATGATATATATATACTTAGAACACTTTATTGCCACATATAGTGATAAAACTATTCCCAAATTTAAAACAAGACCAAGTAATTGTTAAAGCTAACTAAAACTCATTTAAAGCAATTAATATATTCATATCAATAACTTACCAATTAATTCTTAACAACACAATTAATATATTCATATTAATAACTTACCAATTAATTCTTAACAAATCAATAAATCATAATTCAAAATATTTTTACCACTTATTATAATTCCTAAACATAATATCACAGTTTATTTTATACAAAATTTTCCTGAACATATTATTACTATTTATTTCATAATTTTTTCTTTTAAACTAAAAATAACTATAATATAACAAAATATTTACCATCTATTAATAATTTTTATTTTACTTTTTTCTAACTAATAAATTTCCATACAACTTCACCACATCATTTTTTATATTATATTATTATTATTATTATTATAATATTTATGGCAATTTCTAAACTCTGTTTTGATAATTGGTTCGATGTTTAAATTACACAGTTCTCTAAATCCTATATCCATCTCCTAAATCCTATATCCATCTCAACAATGAAAACTATAAATCTGTTAATAAAAATTAAAAATATATCGAAAATAAACATGAATAAAACCCCACCATATTTATGATAGCTACATATATTTAATTCGGAAAAATGTATAAGTTAAAAAAACCAATTCCTTTAGGCTCCCTGGCAAAATATTCCACCGTGGCTTTTTCTCTCACGCGCCAACAGAGATTATGCTAATGAAAAATATGTTCAAATAAAACAAAGCTCCATAGAGTTTGAAAGAAATAACATTCTCGCAACATTTACAAATGCTAAAAAACAGAGGAATTCAAATTTTCTTTCGACTGCGCATTCAAATTTGCATGAATTCAAACTGTAAGTGGGATGTTGATGGCATGTCCAGTCATCCCTTCCAATAAGCTATCAGATCAAAGACATCGGGACCGTTTGAAAGGGAAAGAATATAAGACCATCTCCTACATTCGGCGTCGTTTGGCTTTCATCTCATCTTTTTCTTTGCTCCTCTGCATTGCATTGGCTGGCCTTGTTTCCTATCCATGTTTGTTTCCTCTGTTGCATGGCCATGCATTTTGGATTTTACACTTTTTTCCCTTTGATTTTCCGTTTTGATTGTTTATATTTCCAATCAGCTTGCATTGTTTGCCCAGGAGATTTTATTTTGTTGTTGTTATGTAGAAGATAAGAATGCTAGAGATGGAAAGCTTATTATCCATTGAAATGGAGGAGCAGGAATGCCTTTGAAAAGTTTTTCAGTGTATTTAGTTTTTACTAGTAAGTTTGGACAGTTAAAATCCGCCTGGTAGACAATGGCTATACAGATAACTTAAACTGTTCAACCATTTTTATTCGTTGTTTCTATTTCACAGTGAAGCCGTGGAAAATTGCAAGAGCCATCACGGTAGAGATTGTGCTTTTATTCTATTTTACGGTTATTGCTTCATGGTTTCGACCTATTCAATAAGTTTGTAACAGAAGAAGAGAAGGGGTCGCCATGGAGGGAGAATATGAGACAAGAAGCAAGGGTTTTAAAATCTGTAATGTATTTTATCCTTGTGTTTCACTCTGTGTTAATCGGTGTATAAACTTTAAATGTTTGACAGTGAGTTTGGGCCCTGGGGAGATGAGATCTTACGCTGGAGAAGAATACTACCGTGCCGAAGGATGTTCGTACACTTTTTGTCCTATTCATTCACCGAAAAATGTTCGCGCTTTCATGGTCGGGGAGCAATATTAGGTAAGAGTAGTCTAAGGAGGTTGAGGAATTGGCTTAACTGTGTGGAATTTGGATAAAAAAAATTTAGGGAAAGTATTTGAATTATGTTTTTTTAATGGTAGAAACAGTTATAATTTACATTTACAAAAATCTAGGGCCAAATTCTTTAAAATATAGCGAGAATTTCCAAAACTTTCAAGGAAAAAAAAGCAGCCTCGTTGAACAACAGCTCAGGGAAGTACCGATTCTTATTTTCCGCTTCGTCAAAAAAGAGAGAGTACCGATTCTTCTTTTGCAGCTTCTCAAAAAGAGAGAAAACATTTTGTCATTCTCATTATACTGTCTGCTGGTACAAATTCCGGTAATCTATGTAGGCATGCATTCCATCGTTTCTTAGATTACCTGGAACAGACTCCAAATCTATATATGCTTCAGGCAAAGCTAATGAAGGTAAACATTATTTTATTTAGTATTGCCCTGTGGGATCATGTGCTGGGCCATTTTTATTTTATTTAGTTGAATATAGCCGTAATTGATTGATGTTTCTCCATATTCTTGATGCGGTGCTTTGCTTTTTCTCTTTATGTAACACTCACAAAGGGCTTTAATTTTTTGCACAGAGCGGCGATAGTTGCCCTATGCTCTTATTTATAGTTTGCAGCTTTTCAGATCCGTGCTCTTATTGATAGTTTGCAGCTTTTCAGATCTTTTTGGCAGTTGCTTGTATATTGGTTAATTAATTATTTGAAAGAGGTAAAGACGTTAAGAGCGACGCTCGCCAGAAGGAATCGAAAATGGCAACTCAGGTTTGTTTTGGTTTTTTTGAGCCGTGACCCTATACTTGTCTTTCTCTCTCACAAATCATTTGCGCCCCTATACTTGTCTTTCTCTCTCACAAATCATTTGCGCTGGAATTGCAGGGGAAAAGATGCGGAATACTTACTTGGTTGTCTTGAGGAAAAAGAGGACAGGAAAGCCTTTCGTACTCATATTTTGTCATGGAAATTGAGGACTGGGGACAGGCTGTGAGATTACGACATCTTGGTCGTTTACATAAGATCTTTTCATACTCATTCTGTGTGAAGATGGCGTTGGTATGTGCCTAGTGGATGGTGGCTCATGTGGCCTTTTTTGTACTTTCCAGCTTAGGTGAACCGCTAACCCTATAGAAGATAGGGTTAAACTAGTGCAAAAGTCTTGTAAATAGATGTAAAATAACTATTTGGAAATTTGTTTTATTAAATTTCATTAAAGATATTCTTAAGTAAGGTTAACCAAAAGTTATATAGATGAATAGATTATTGTCAGAAGTTATAGATGAATAACGTATTGTGAGTTGTTTTATTGCATTGGTTTGATTTGGGGGATTTATTTTGTTGCAGGATGTATTTAAGAATGAGTAGAGATGAAACTTATTGGAGTGGAGGAGTTGGTAGATGATTTTGCTGGTCGATTAATATGTCTATATCTTTAAAAACTTGATAAATGATTTTGTTGGTTGATTAATATGTCTATATTTTTAAGGGTTTATTTGTATGGAGTAGTTTATTTGTACAAATTGTTTTTTATTTGTAAGGATTATTTTATAGCCATAAAAGTTTTGTTAGTAAGAGTTATTTCATAGTATAGTTTAGGGGAGGTTAAACTGATTATTTAGTTATAGATTAATTGTTTTTGTTGATTATTTCATTTTAGAATGATATTTGTTTGTTTTTAATTTCTTGATAGTTTTTGGTTATTTATTTTGACTTGATTTATGGTTTGAAATGAGTTCTGATTTGCAACAGGTTACTAGAGTTAGCAATGGAGGAAGAAGATAAAAACAATGAATGTTTTTTTTCAACTTAAAAGTTGTCTAGTGTTTTTCCTATGTAGGTTTGTTTATTTCAGTTGATTATATCATTTATATTTAATGGGAATCGCTTTGGAGATTGATTCCTTTTCAATCTTTCTTTGTAGCGCAAAGATGTGATCATGTGCAAAGAAGGAGAAATGTTGATAAAAAATAGGGTCCGAATGTTGGTCCGAATGTTGATAAAGACTACGATCATGCTACAGTCAAAATCAGTAGGTAGACATTTTTTTCCATATTCTTTTTTAGATGGTTATTCTATAGCTAACCCCATAGGTTATATGGTTAGTCTTCTTATTGCTAGTTTTCTGTTAATTTGATGGGTGTTTAAAACTACTATTTAGAAATCTTTTTGTTGAAATTTCATTAAATGATATAGATGACACTAGAAACAAGGTTAGCTAGAAGTTTAATTATTATAGATGATTACATTGGCCAACAATGTAAATGTTTTGATGTCATGTATTGTGCATGCCAAATTTCAGTTTGCTCATTTATTGGGGATGTTTTCCATAAAGATTGCTTGATGTCCATCATTTTTTAGTACCTCGTATTTATTGTTTGGATCAGAAATTAGTGTGGGCATGGAAATAATTTTCCTGAATGCAAACCAGTCTTTTCTTGAAAATGCAAAATATCATTACTTTGATACCAAATTAGTGTGAACTTATTCACTAGAATATGAAATTAGAAGTGTAATAAATTTGAATCCATAATCACAAACAAACTGCATTAGAATGAAACAAGATGGATGATAATTTGATTAATACAATAACAACAACTAATCTAATAATCATATTTGTTAAGTTCATTTTTTAGTTATGTTTTTATAGAATCCTTGATATCTATCTACTTAGATCACTTTACCATGGTGATTGCTACATACAATGATAAATATTATTCCCAAATTTAAAGCAAAGTCAACTAGTTATTAAGGCTAACTAAAAACTCATTTAATACAATTAATCCATTTAGATCAATAACTTATCAACTAATTCTTAACAAATCAATAAATCATTACCAAATAAAATTCAAAAATAATTCATTAACACCCTATTTGACTCCTATCAATCTTTAACAAATATCTTCACCACTTATTATAATTCCTAAACACATTATTGATATTTATTTTATACAAATTTTCCTCAAATATTATTACTATTTATTTTATAAAAAATATATTTAAAAATGAAAAAGACTATGATATCAACAAAATATTTACCAACTTCTAGTTAATTTTTTTTTCCACGGCACTTTAAAATAATTACATTTATATTACCATTTCTAAAATCTATTTTGATAATTTTTCAACGTTTAAATTATATCCATGGTAATGATCAAAACTATTAATATGTTAAAAAAATCTTTTAAAATGAAAAATGACTATGATATCAACAAAATATTTATCAATTTTTTTTGTTCACGGCACTTAAAAAAATACATTTATATTACCATTTCTAAAATCTATTTTAATAATTTTTCGAATTTAAATTATATCCATAGTAAGGATCAATTTAAACTATCAAAACTATAAACATGTTTAAAAAATTAAAGACATAACAACATATAAACCTGAATAAAACCCCACCATTTCCATGAGAGCTACATATATTTAATTCGGAAAAAATTAAGTCTAAAAAAACCCACTATTTTAACCTCGCTGGCAAAAATATGATACCATGGTTTTTGTTAAATTTGTAATTTCAACCGGGCCAATATCACCGTGGTAAACCTCAAATCCGCCTGAACCTTATCGCACCGCTTTTTGTTAAAGGTGGTTTCCGTACTGAGAGGCTCAGATAAAACCTGGAGCTGACGCGTGGATTGAGGTGACATCACCCTCTGACATTTATCGGACGATAAATGTCGGTCAAAACTTGTCGCCCGATACTCGTCCGATTTGGTCCTCCATCCTCCGACGTCCGATCACAAGGAAGGTATACGGGGTCTGCTAAAATTTAATGCGTGGAGTAATACTTTGCCCATACCCTATGTTAATGATATGACATGTTTTTTGTTAAAACAATTAATGTTTTTACGGCACATTATATTTATTTTTTTTACGGAAGTATGGGTGTATTTACGGTATGTAAGTTTTTTATTAAATTGTAATGAATCGTATGATATATGTTTGGTATATGTTTGGTATATGAGCGTTGACTCCAAGTTAAGTGGATAGCACACGGTGAGGAGTGTTGGTTCGCAGCAGCGAATGAAGAACAGGGGAACTCGTAAAAATGAGACAGAGTTTATTTTGATTTGGTATGAAACGCAACAGCATAAATTTTTTTTAATGTAAGAAAAACACAGGATGCACAGCAGTGCAGGAGAAGGCCGAGAGGTGAAAGAGGAAAACCAGGGGGAAGTATGTAAAACCATGAATTGTTTCACACAGCAGTGAAAAGGTAAAACTGTAAATCCCTGTAATTTTTGTTTTCTCACAGCAATGAATGTAAATGAAATATTTACACACAGTGGTGTAAAATTTCAAAGGAGGCAGAGTAATTTTTGTTAAAATGTTTTGGTGAATCCCTCTCAGTGAAAGAGGATGAATATGTATTAGTGTTTTTATTTTAATGAATAGAAATCTTTTATGGTGGTGCAATACTCTGTTCAGTAAAAATTTTTAAGCTTCCCTGTGCACAAAAGATCCTGGAGTAGAGGAAACAGAGCATTGCCTCTGTGTGCTTGAATTTTTGTGTTTTTGGGATTTTCCCCTAAAAATCCCCAACAGTGGTATCAGAGCAGGTTTAGGCTCTTTGAAGACAACAAAGAAGCTGAAGGGAGGAGTCTTTTGGTTGCAGCAGTCAGTAGTTTTAAAATATACAGTCAAGAAATTGAAGCATAACTAAGGAAGCAAGGAATGGCCAGCACAAGCACTGGTATGGGTATGTTTAACACCCAGCTCCCACAGTTTAATGGGAAGAACTATGATTATTGGGAAATAACTATGAAAGCCCTCTTTTCCTGTCAAGATTTATGGGAATTAGTTCAAGATGGGTTTGATGAACCAGCAGATGATAATGAGTTTAATAGATTAACTCAGGGAGAGAAACATCTGTTAAAGACCAATAGGAAGAAGGAAGCAAAAGCCCTTGTATTTTTGTATCAAGCAGTGGACCAGAGTGTGTTTCCAAGGATAGCAGCAGCTAATACATCCAAGGAAGCATGGCAAACCCTCAAGACAGCCTACCAAGGCATGGAGAAAGTGAGGACAACAAAACTACAGTTATTGAGGAGAGATTTTGAGAATCTCAACATGAAGGAGTCAGACAATATTGACTCATTCTTCACACATGTAATTGGTCTAGTCACACAGATGAGGACTCATGGAGAAACCATTGAAGATAGGAGGATTGTGGAGAAAATATTGAGGGTTTTACCCTCAAAGTTTGATGCTATTGTCACCACCATTGAAGAGACAAAGGATCTCTCAAACTTTTCAGTTGATGAGCTACATGCATCACTGATAACACATGAGCAGAGATTGAGTAGGAATGAAAACTCATCTCTAGAGCAAGCCTTTAAGACTGATGTCATTTGGAAGAGGAAGAGGTCAGGGCAGAGGAAACAAGAGAGGAAGAGGCAGAAGCCAGAACAGAGGTGGAAGGAACAGTCCAGCAACTGCTCAAGCAAGAAGCAGCAATCCAAATCAGAACCAAGGCCAAGGCAGCAGCCAACAAAGAGAACAACATCATGCTCAAGGACAAAGGTATGAAAAATCCAATGTCCAATGCTATTATTGTAAAAGATATGGGCATTATGCCAGTGAATGTAGGAAGAAGCAACATGATATGAGTAATAGACAAAATGCAAATGTTACTAGAGAGAACATCAGCCAAACTAATGTGTTGTTAGCTTGTAACATGGCTGAAACAAACAGTGAAGACATATGGTTTTTAGACTCAGATTGCAGCAACCATATGACAAGAAACATAGCCCTCTTTTCTGCCCTAGATAAAAATATGAAATCAGAAGTCACACTAGGAAATGATAGCAAAGTTTCTGTTATGGGAAAAGGGGAGGTAAAAATATTTACAAAGCAAGGAGAAAGGAAAACCATAGCAGATGTGTACTATGTCCCCGGAATGAGATGTAACCTCTTGAGTATTGGGAAGCTTGTTCAAAAGGGTTACAATGTTTTCTTTGTGAATGATGTGTGTACCATCATGGATATACCACCCAACAAACGATGCATTGCTGAAGTGAAGATGACAAGGAACAGGATGTTCCATCTCAGGATCAGGGCAGATTTGAAAAACAAAAATGAAATTGCAGCAGTGACCCAAGAGGCCTTCCAAAGTGTGCCAAAGGATGAAAATTGGTTGTGGCACTTGAGATTTGGACATCTCAATTTTGGAGGTCTAAACTTGTTAAGTAGAAAAAGGAATGGTGAAAGGATTACCATTGATAGAGAAACCGGACAGCCTATGTGAAGGTTGCATTTTGGGAAAACAACATAGAGAAAGTTTTCCATCAGGTAAAAGCATAAGGGCAAAGGTACCCTTAGAGATCATCCACTCAGATTTATGTGGACCGATGCAAGCAGCATCATTAGTAGGCAACCAATATTTCTTAACCTTCATTGATGATTTTACAAGAAAGACTTGGATTTATTTTCTCAAAAACAAAAGTGA
>APFE030072023.1:17040-36890 GCA_000404065.3 Pinus taeda
GAGGGTCTTGATGCTCCTGCATCATACACCCAACCTTAAAATTAATCATGATCCCTTGATCATGTGTTGGGATCTGTGTATGCCTGGATCCCACACCTTGTTCTGCAAGTTTCCATTTGCCGCTGCTTTTGTCTGTTGTTCTTCTCCAGGTCTCCACACTTTATGTTGCTTTGCTCCACTAGCTGCACTCTTGCAATCTTCTGTTGTCTTCCTCTTGTTGCTTCTCCTTTGTTTCACTGCTGCTGGTCTTTTCCAGGACTCCTCCATCATCATTTGCACCATCATTTTAATTTCTTTGTCTAGCAGATTTCCTCCAGCATCTTCATTTAGACCTGTACTCACAAAACAATTGTTAGAAAAATCATAAGGCATCAGTGCCTCTTCTGTTGCTATCACTGTTGTCTCAGTTGTCACTATGGATGTTGCTGCCGTTGTCGCCATAGATGTTGCTACCTCCCAAACTTCCTGTCCCTCTGCAACATGCTTTGGCTCATCACATGCAATTTCATCTGCAACTTCATCTGCAACTTTTTCCTCTGGTTCAGATGTCTCCAGCAAATATTTCAGCGCATAAGTCCTCTGTCTCTCCAACTCTCTTCTCTCCAAATCTAATTTTCTATACAATTCAACAACTTCAATAGGAGTAGATCTTGGAAACTTCACATAACCTTTTATACCTTCAACAACTCTTGAGAAATCATCAGCTGATCCAACATTCTGATTAGACTCTTTCGTCTTCATTTTTTCATCATTTATCTGAACAACCTTCAGATTCAACTCTTCTTGGATAATTTCGAAAGTTTGTTCATTTCCCTGTACTTTACCTGCAAACATGCACAATTCATTAGTCTTTAAATCACAAGACTTTTTAGTCTTGAATGCTTCCTTCAACACTTCCCTTTGATCAGATCTGCATGTGGAATCTTCAAATTTCATCTCTGGCACAAGAACTCTAAGCCCCTTTTCCAACAAGGCAATCAGAATTTGTCTCAACCTCCTCTGCAATTTTCGCCAAATCACTCTCTTTCCCTTCAGTGTAAAGAGCCATTTTCCTTTCTGCTTTCCCCGCTCTTGCAGCCATTCTTCCAGTACCTGTAATTGTGCCTTTATTTCTGCAATCTCTTTTTCTCGAACCCCAACAGTCACCTCATCTCTGTGGCATTTCTGTGAACCTCTTCCTCCTCTATAAAAAATTCCTATGCTTCTGGCAGACTGTTTCCTCCT
Organism: Pinus taeda; assembly: GCA_000404065.3. NCBI lineage: Eukaryota > Viridiplantae > Streptophyta > Pinopsida > Pinales > Pinaceae > Pinus > Pinus taeda. Next base: position 18,265 of record APFE030072023.1, read on the forward strand.
GAGTTTCTCACTCACCATGAGTTGTACTAGCCTCTGCAACAGCAATCTCTCTTGCTGCAACTTACCTCACTAATCCTTCCCTCAGGATCTGGTCTTTTGGTAAGTACTTGGTTCATTGCCTCTAGAACCTCTTGAGCACTCCTCTGCTCTCTCTAGGCTATCTCTTCAACTCACCTTCTTCTTCAGGACACTGCACTTGTCCTCCTTATCCAGCCTTCAGCTGAATGCCAGGTTCTGCTACCTTCTCTGCAACCATGCAACTGTAAACTTCAATCATAAATTTCAACTAAAATATCATCTCACCTTTAAGATCTTGTATGATCTTGTCTTCTCTCCCCTTCTGTAATCCTGTTCACTTGTAATTGTGTATGCTTGCATATCAAATCATTCATCACACATTAAAACACACTTCAGTTATCAACTGTACTAAAAAAAAACAAACTTCTTCAAGAAAACATTCTCGCTCTGATACCACTTGATGCAGGGCAGACCTGCAATTACCCAGAACCTTTTTCTTTCTTAGTCATGCATATAAAGCATGCACCTCCATCAACAAATCTTTGTCTGGAAATTTATCATATTATCATTTACACGCACGGAAGCCCCTTTTTTTATGAACTTTGCATCACTACTTAACATGCCTTTTGTGTTCAGATTCTCCTACCAGCCTGGCTCTATAAGGTTCTGTTTCTGATTGCGATATTCTTGCAAGCCTGCGACCGCTTTACTATACTCAGGTTTCGATATGTTCACATGAGCATCGATTTAGTGGAGGATGCTCTTTCATCGACTTCCATTATTACGAGTAACCGAACTGCTCTCTTCCTCTCGTGGAGTGGGTAGCATCGTTTCTTCTCTAATCTGTTTAATTAAAATTTAAACAAAATTTATCTTACTGTTAGGTTTATCAGATCAATTTATAGGGCCTGAACATACATTCAGGAACTGATAATTTTTTCTTGGAGACCCAGTAAACTTTTTCCTGCGCCCTGCGGGAAAACAAAATTCTTTGAAGAAGCATTATACTATTCCTTGCCCAGAATAAACATTAGAATATTGCCTTCCCATTATTAAATGAACAACCACCTGTTTGCAATACCTCCTTAGAATGATTACATATGATAAGAAATAACTGGATTTTTGATGTAGGTAAAACACTTTTAAGGTCCCACGCATCCTGTGTCTTGAATCAGAACAAAATACGCAGCCCACTAATTGAATAGCACTTTCAAATTAATAAAACGAAATACAGTCCTCCCCACAGAGAACGCAGACTTAATTACGTTTTACATAAATCTAATCTCATGCAACCTCAACATTGGACATATAGTGAAAAATCAAAGGTTATATTTACACACAAAACACTTACAAGAACTTTCGATTCATGCCAGATATTCAACATTTAGGCCCTTTACAAACTGTCCGAAGGCTTCCAACCAGAAAACCTTTCACACTCTCTCTCTGATCCTCAATGTCTTTGAGGATTCCTAATTTATAAAAACTAAGCATGATCTAGAATCACCCAACTAAAAGCTCTAAGAGTCTACATGCAATGCATACATATGGTAAAAAATTCTTGAGGCTTTTTCCCATCTTTTTGCTTGTTCTAAAATAGAAAAGCTTTCCTTATCCCATAATGATCCACATTCACTGCTTTATGCCTAAAAGCACTCCCTATTTTATTAAAAATAACAAAATATTTAAAATTATCACACCCCCCTTTTTATTCCATATTTACAAATGAAGAGGGTCTTGATGCTCCTGCATCAGTTAACTATCTTGTCCCTTCCATGGAGCACATTCTTCAGTGCGTTTCTGGGTCTAAAATGTTGTCCCTATTATATGGGTTTTCAGGATAAAATCAAGTGTTAGTATCTAATGGGGATCAACTTAAGACAACCTTCAACAATAAGTGGGGCACTTACGCATATCGCAAAATGCCTCTTGGACTCATTAATGCGGGCACCGCATTCCAGAGAGCTATGGATATAGCTTTCCGAGGGTTGATTAATAGATCAGTAGTGGTTTACATGGATGAAATTACAGTGTATTCATATCATAGAAGGGATCATATTTGTCACCTGAAACAAATCTTCGAAAGATGCCGAAGATACGGGATATCGTTGAATCCCAAGAAGAGCGTCTTCGTAGTCACAAAGGGGAAACTATTGGGTCATATCCTCTCTAAGGAAGGGATTGTTATTGACCTTGAAAGAATAGAGACTATAATGAGAATACAACCCCCTACAAATAAAAGGGCCATGCAATATTTCTTCAGGAAGATCAATTTCATCAGGAAATTTGTCTCAGATTTCGCTAAAAAAGTGCACCCTATGCAGCTAATGATGAAGAAAGACGTTGTGTACAAGTGGAGTGATGAAGCCAAGAAAGCGTTTTGACGAATCAAGGAAGCCATCGTTGAAGCTCTTGCATTGGTTAGCCCCGATTTCGGCAAGGAATTCTTCTTATACACTTTCGATTCTAATGTTTCATATGCCGCAATACTCACTCAGAAAAATAATGAAGGCAACGAAGTCCCTATTTCTTATATGAGCTCTAATCTCCAAGGGGCAGAACTCAACTACTAAGACGTGGAGAAATAGGGCTTTGCAGTTTTCAAGGTTGTAAAACATTTCCGCCCTTATTTACTAAAGGCCAGGACCAAAGTAATTGTTCCCCATCCTGTTGTAAGAGCTCTCTTCGTGCAGAATAAAATGGGTGAATGGAGAGGGAATTGTATAACCACTCTTCAAGAGTTTGACCTCAAGATTAAGCCAGCACAGGTAGTTCGAGGGTAGGGACTTTGCAGGCTAGCAACAGAAGCATTGGTGGATAAAGAAGGAGTGTCTGAAGAACTAGAAACGCAGAGCATGCAATATGCACAAATGGAATTCAGGGAGGAGCCCCTATGGATTAACGAAGCCCTGATGTATGAGCGAGAAACGTCGGAAGCCTTTTTGGACCCTGAGTTATGGTACTACGGCATACGCTTCTATCTGATACGAGGATCATGCCCTGAACACATGGATGCATCACAAAGGAGAGCACTCAGATTGGAATCCAATCAGTATCGTTTGGCCAATAACATATTATATAGGAAAAACCATGATGGAATTCGGCTGAGGTGTTTGGAAAAGGATGATGCTGACCATGTCTTGAAAGAAATGCATGACGGCCCAGCAGATGGTCACTATGGCGGAGAGACCACTACTCACAAAATATTAAGAGCCAGATATTATTGGCCCACAGTGTTCAGAGACTCGCATGCCTATGCTCGCAAATGCAAGGTGTGTCAAACTACCGCAGGACGAGAAAGAAAACTTGTTGTTCCCCTTAGGCCCGTTATGATTTGTCGTCCATTGCAGCAATGGGGCCTAGATGCCATAAGCGAAATCAATCCAAACTCTTTGCAACATCATAAGTACATACTCATAGCGACCGACTACTTCACCAGATGGACTAAAGCCATCCCATTTTGGAAGGTGAACGAGGATGAGGTAATATCGTTTATTGAAAAATTCATTATTAACAGGTATGGAATTCTTGACGCTCTTATATTTGATAATGCATCTTTCTTTTCTTCATTGAAATTGACTGAGTTTGCTATTGATAAATCAATCCACATGAGGTATTTATCAAACTATTACCCCCAGGGAAACGGAGTTGCAGAGTCTTCAAATAAAAACCTTATCCACATAATCCGCAATTATGTCGCTGATAACCAGTGGAACTGGCACAACGCCCTAACAAATGCCCTTTGGGCCTATAGAGTCACCCCAAAAGTGGCTTTAGGAAACTCCTCGTCCTTCCTTGTCTATGGACAAGAAGTCATCTTGCCTCCCAATGTTACCCTTCCCTCTTTACAGCTCTCCCAAGCTTCAAGAGGAACCCCTTCGGCCCTACTCTAAGAGAGGATCAACCAACTGATGAAGTAGGAAGAATTGAGAGATAAAGCCAGAAATAAATTCAGAAATCACCAAATGATTGTAAAAAAATGGTTTGATCATCATCTGAAAGAAATAAAGATTTCCAAGTAGGGGAGCTAGTCCTGAAATGGGACAAGCTGAGTGAGCCAAAAGGTAAACACACGAAATTCCAACACTTATGGTTGGGCAATTCTAAGTTGTGGAAAAATTTGGTCAAGGAACTTACAGGTTGAAAATTTTACAGGGAGAGACCGAAAAACTCCCTGTTAATGGCGAACATCTGGTGAGATACTTCTAGTAGCCACCACATGGTGGTTACCTCCTTAGTAGGTTAGAAGTCATTTTAGCTTTGTTGTTAGTTTAGTTGCACTTTTATCTTTTCCTTTTTGTTTCTCTGCTAAGTTTATTTTCTTGCTGTTTTGGAATTGCAGTTCTTTTCAGCCAATCGATTTCGGTCTTCCCGTCTTGTTTTTCCTTAGATTTCTCGTCGTTCACCACCTTCATCCTTTCCCTTCCTCATTAACCTCCTGATGATTCTGCTGTTTCTATATCCATCATTACCTTGCAAAGCAAACAAAATTTCAATCAGCCCATGAGAACTGGAAAATCAGCAGTGGAGTTCAAACTAAAACCACTCATTGGCATCTGTTGGGAACTGGGTAAGATCTGTTGATAACTTGGATATCTAGAGCATGTAGGGGCATATTTATAAAACAAAATGTGTAACTATAGCTGAAATGGCATGGAGGGATGCTGCATTTTGAATAAATCCCACTCAGACCTAACCTATACTTAGTTGTAAGGTTTGCAGTCATTCTCCATTGGTTCCATCCACCACACTAAATTGTCCAATACTTGTTATCTACAAGTAAATCTCCTTTCATGGGCTAAACTCACTGGCATATACCATGTGGCAAATCCAATTGTACTCTAGTCCTTGTGCCTGGAACTAGAAGGACTTATTTAAAAGAATATGAAATATCAAGTCCTTATGCCAATCTGGAAGGACAGGTTGTTTGGGAAGTTGGTTAGAGTAAGGATTGTTGTTGGGTTTAGAGTACCGGTTGATACATCAAGCCCAACATTGCTTAAGTGGTTTAAAAATATGGCATGATCCATGACTGTGCCCCATTCAATCAATGAAAATATAGCACTGAAATGCTCATATAAAGTGCAGATAAACATATCTACATCAAGTTTGATGAGCAATAAAGAGTTGAGTTACACACCTAAAAAGGTATTGACAGACCAGTGATGGCCCCGAAAGGATTTTTGAAAGCAAGAAACAAGTAAAGGAAGGTTAATAAATTCCATAAAATCACCATTGGAGAATACTTGTCAAAACCCTATCAGTAAGTAGAAGCTATTTGTCTTCATCCCACCTGAAGCAATTAATGTTGAAGTGGAACCCATGCCTTTTCATTTGTACATTTTGCATTTCAAGTTTATCTTAACACCCTGATGTTTTATTGATCTGAGGCTTATTTAGAAACAAAGATAACTCGTTCACCCAACGGTTCGCCATTTGTTGTGGCCACAACTACCACCCTATCAAAACTTGCCTTGGCAACAATTCTGAATGGTTCCCCTAAAAGTTGGCCTTCTACCTCTCCGAATGATATTTTTATTCCTAGAGACTTTAACTCGTTTCCGAGCCAAATTTTCAGCTCTTAATAGTCAATCCCCCCCTTTAAATCCCTATTGCACGGTCCATTCATCACCTAGTGTAGCCCTCCATTCATTCCCTCCATCGGAAACTTTTCATCCCTCAAAACCTTCTATCGCATCATTATTCCCATCGTAACCCTTTATAGCGGAAATACTTTGCAAAACATGCATAAATCCCTTTTTTGTGGCCTATCGCAATTAACACTATGCACTTTTTCCCTTCCGAACCCGACGTCATTATCAACCCAAATTCATAATTTTCGGGTGCGGAACCAGGTCCCAAGTCGCTATCGGTCAGGCCCTAGGCCTATGCATTTTGTGATATGCGATATGGCGGACCCATCGATCTGATTAAACATAATATATATGCCATTGGGTCTGTCCCTCCCTTACCACAAATCGCTATCTCCGGGGTCTAGCGCTCATGCATAAGGTGTGACACCATACGCCAGACCCACTGATGATTTTAGGCTCGGACATATAAAATTTGAAGCCCGGTTGTATGGTCCGGACGTGGGGTTTTCCCATGTTTCTTGTGTATTAGATAACATGCTATGGTCGCATTTTTGAATAGAAAATTCCATATGGTGGACCCGATAGGGTATAGATTCCCACCCACAGTATTTCAAGTCCAGGTTTTGCGTTCAGCTCTGTGTTTTCTGAGAATTTGCAATGTAAAGCGGATTTATGTTCACAAGACTTAACCAGTGCATAAATTAAAAGGAAGGGGGGATTCTTTCACATTTGATGATTTAAATGCGAGATTCATGTTTTGTAGGCCTGTTTGCCATATGTCTCATAGTCATAACTGATATAAATTATTTTGCAGGCAAATTTGAGTAGACCCGGTAATGGATCAAGATGAGTTGTATCTAGATGACACCTCTACTCCACCAATGTCAGCATTGCAAAAAACACTCTGTGAAAGGGAAGATGGACCGCCAAAGTGCATAGTGGAGGCACTCCTTCAGTTCAGTGGAAGAACTTGTGACAACATTAGTCCATCAAAGATGTCATCATTGCCAGATACATCACAAAGCATGCCAGATGTAGGATGATGAGCGCATCATCTTCAGTTTCCTTCAGGAAATGGCAGAGAATGATAGCTACTCCATAGAGGTGCTAAGAAATGATACGCAGTCCTCCTCTATTCCAAAGGCATCCATTCATTTCCCCAGGAAGGAGAACGCTCCACCAAGGGTGACCTCAGTGTGTCAGCAATTTCACCGACTGTTCTCATCTGTATATGTTGATCTGTGTAATCAAATGGGGAAATGAAAGGTCATGGGAGATCGAGGGTCATTGAGGGCTACATAAGTATTACCTCTAGATAGGAGAGGGCGACTTTTTGTTTTGGGGAAGAACAATTTTGAGTATTGTGAATAAAGAGAGATTGTTTAGCTCAATAAGGAATCAGTGTTTTAGATTGATTTGCCTCTTTTACCATGTGTTTTGATCAGAATGTTGTCGCTGGTATAAATGAAAATGTATATTTTCTTTTGTGCATATTGATGACTTACAGTTCACGGTTATGCCTGGTTATTTGAATATGATTCAATATCATGGTTAAATCATGGAAGGTTACTGACTCAAAAATCTGTTGGATATGAGTTACAAGCTTCTCTTCCATAAAAGTGGAATGTGTATTCCTGTATGAATGATTGGATTGTAATTAAGTATTAATACAACCTTGTTCTTATGAGAACCAGTAATTGATTCACTTAGACTTGGTATTCATATATGATGTTCAACCTCCCTGTTGTCATGCCCTTATAGGATAGATTAGGATAGTTAGGACACAGACTAGAGTGGTTAGAAGAGGTGTAGATAGGATTCAATACATAGATATTAGTTGTTTTATTTTGTTGATGTAATTGAAGTCTTCTTCTCAGAAGCAATCTTTCAACTCATTTAACAGTTTACGGGGTCCCTTAAAACCCGTTGAAAATAACCATTCCAAATGAAAGAAGATCTAATTGTGGCTTGTGATCGGGTTAGTTCCCTTTTTTGGTATAGTGAACATTTGCCATGTCAACACCCTCCACAGTAGAAGAACCTTGAGATGCATACAACTGAGCACTCACCAGGCACACTCACTTGTATTTCGAAGGGACACATGCATTCCTCTCTCTTGCTAACAGTTAGAGCCAAGGAGAATCTTTAAGAAAATGGTAATTGGGTCATATTTTGGATGGGGATCCTATCCCAAACAATGTGAGGTCTAATTGGTATCACATATCGAGGAGACCCCTTGAATGTTGGCAGGTCCAACATTATCAATATTTATGGCCCTAGAAGGAGGGCAACTAGATTGTTGATCTAGATTGTCATTGATGTCAATATGCAATATTATAGGATACTAAATGATGATATGAAGCCAAGGAGAAGTAGAACAGATCCGTGAAGAAACAGGAGCAAGAAGCCAAGGAGCAAAGCCATTAGGGAAGCCATTGGAAAGACATTGCAAGCCATTGGAAGTCAAGAATGGGAGCAGTCAAATAAGAGCTATCGGAAGAGTTCATCGGAAGCAGTTTATTAGAAGCCATCATGAAGCCAAAGCGTAAGAGGAAGAGGTCATCGGAAGCCACGAGAAGCAAAGAGGAACACATCAACAGAAGTTCATAAACAGAGTTATCGGAGGTCACAAGAAGATAAGCCACAAGAGCAACAACAAAGCGAAAGGGTGAAGAGAAGTTACAGGAGCAAGAAGCCAAGGACGAAAGCCATTAGGGAAGCCATCGGAAGTCAAGAACATGAGCTATCAAAAGTCAAGGAGAAGCATATCGGAAGCAAGAGAAGCAGTTTATCGGAGCATATCCCCTATGCCCAAATGTAAATACTAAAGGGAGAAACAATGACACTTATCACATATACCCAACAATAAGTGCTAAAGGAAGAAAACAGTGAAATCAGAGGAGCTTTGCGGACCCGACGACTCTGTTACAATATGTCTCTATTGAAATATCACATCCACCGCATCATGAGTGTTGAAGCCTTGTTGTTACCCTGAAACCCCCAGTTGCGATTTGATATGCGGACCTGATCTCTCTATTAGAATACATTGTTATGTTATATCACATCCACCTTATCGGAACTTTCAAGTTATGGAGGCTTGTCATATTGAATCCCCCGATTGCGATATAAGGTTGTGGACCCGACGGGTTTATTAACAACTGCTTAAGATCATATCACATCCACCATATCGCAAGTCTTATAGGGTTGTCACGGTAAAACCTCCGATCGTGATATTATTACGGACCCGATTGCTCCATTATAGCACACCCTATTGTAATATCGCATTTGTTGTATCAGAACCTTTGCATCGCAAGTCTTAAAGGAATGTCACACTAAAAATGCGATTGTGATAAGACTTGTGGACGCGACAGACTGTCAATTGTGATGGAGCTATGGACCCAACAGATCTATTGATGATTGTTTAATATTATATTGCGTCCATTTCATCGGCGTTATGAATATCGACCATGTTACATCGATGATGTTAAGAGTTGTGATTGTGGGACCTTCAAAAGTTGCGATTGCGATTGATGACGTGGTTGTGGGACCTCATTGGGTATGGTCTATCCTATGAAATCCTTCATAAATAATAATTCTATTGGATGAATATTAAAAAAGGGCCTCTCTAATATAATTTTAATATGTGAAATCATAAGTCAGCCTCTCTTCCAAATGAATGTATCTTTTGAGTATTGGTGAACTCGAAGAGACAGAGGAAGCTGAAGGTCGAGTGAGCGAAGAAGGAAGTTGAAAGGTCGAGCGAGCAAAGAAGGAAGCCGAAAGGTCCAGCGGAGGAAGAAGGAAGCCAAAGGTCTAACAATCGGTTGACTGGGTTATTTATTGAAATGATCAGACATGTGTTTCAAAGTGATTTTAGATAACAATTCAAAATAACGCTCTGCAGATCTAAGAAGATTATCTGAGTATGAACAAGGAAGTGTTGTTTTTTAATTGAACGCACAATATGAAACTGCGACAGTCACTCTTTTAAAGAAGTCATTCTTGAAGCAGTTACTCTTGAAGCCTCACTCCTAAAGCAGTTACTGTGACAATAAGAACATAGGGTCAAAATAGAGTTGTTCTGAAAAGAAATTGAGGAAGATTATCTGAGTATGAATAGGGCAGGGTTGTTTTTTAATTGAACGCACAATATGAAACTGCGACAGTCAGTCCTCTGAAGAAGTCATTCTTGAAGCAGTTACTCCTGAAGCCTCAATCCTGAAGCAGTTACTGTGACAATAAGAACAAAGGGTCGAAATAGAGTTGTTTTGAAAAGACATTGAGGCCTAGTGCAGATATCTTGTTGATAAGTATCAACAGATCTTGAAGATCATGATGCATTTATGAAAACATCATGAGGTAAACTTTGCAGACTTTGTTGGGAAATATGAAGAATTGTGAATACTCCTTCATATCAAGACGTGTTGTCATTGGTGTAGCAATGAAGCTGTAGATTGACAGAACACAATGAAGAATATTTTGAGAGAAGTGTAATACAATCAAAACATCTCTTAACAAAGAAAAACTATAGGGTCGGAGCCCTTGGGGTTGGTGCCTCAAAATTGGAAGGATTGGTGTCCTTGGAGTTGGTGCTCGTAAATCCAGGGTTGGTGCCTTGACAAGACAGGGTTGGTGCCTTGACAAGACAGGGTTGGTGCCCTGGAGGTTGGAGCCTCACAAAAAGTCCAAGTTGGTGTTTGGAAACAGATTGGAGCCTTATATATATTGTATCTGATTTATTGTAAATATTATATTAATAAAAGAATTTATTCCTATTGTTCATTTTGTGTTCTAAATATAAATGATTTAACTAGTAAAAATTACAATTGAAAAGGAATATTGATTCACCCGCCCTCAGTATTTTCAACAATTGGTATGAGAGCCAGTACCTTCAATCAAAGCCTAGTAGGTTGAAGGTTGATCATCAGAACACAAATGTCGAAGCCAAGGAAGAAAGTCGCCAATCCTCTTAAATATGTGTCTCCCTCAATGATCGAAATTGAAGTCAATCAATTTGTGACGGCTCCATGGTTCAATGGGAACTTTGATATGGGAAGCAAGAGTGAGGAATTTCTTAAAGAATTAAGGCATTGAAGTATGGGCATCAATAATTAATGATAACATGATGAATAGAGAATCCAAGGAGTAAAATGCAAAAGCGATGAAGGCAATCTTGAATGGGCTACCTGATTCTATAAAGAACAATTTAGGAAAATTTTCGTCAGCAAAGGGTATATGGGACAAACTTCATGACCTTAACTCAAAAGGAGCATTGACCATGACCACTAGTCAAGAAGATGGAAACTAAGAAGGAAATCCAGAACCCATCATAGAAGTTGAAAATGGGAATGATGATATCAAGGCTAAAGAAGACCTAGAAGATGAAGAGAATGAAAAATATTTTGTAGAAGATCTCCTCACTAAACTTATGGCTTCCATGGAAGAGATTATCAATTTGAAAAAGGAAAATGAGGAACTTAATAAGAAAGCACTAGCTGACGACAAAGACCAAACAAGGAAGGAAGTTGACCTTGTCAAGCTTCAAGTACAAGAAAGAGATGAAGAGCTCACCAAGCTTAAGAAGGAATTTCATCAAAGAAAAAGAAAGCATCATGAAGAAATCATATCCATGACAAATCAATTGGATAAAACAAAGAAACGGGAAGATATCTTGTCAAGTTAGTTTTAACAAAGGCACAAGAGCTTGAAAAAACTTGAAGAAGACATTGGTCAGTACAAGGTAGAAGACTCCTCTCTCAAATCTCAACTAAGAAGCAAGAAAGTTAGCACAAGGAGCTGAGAAGACAATGGAAGCATTGGTAATCACAGAAGGACAAGTTGATGAAGCAAAAAAGGAGGGAAACACCATGATATATCAACTAAAAGAAAAGGATGGAGAAATCTTCAAACTAAAATCTGACTTCAACCTTCTCAAGGCCGAAACATGTAAAGCTACAAGAATCAAGGAAGAAATGGAGAGCAGTCTAGCAAAAGAAAATGAAGAAATATTCAAAATGAAGTTAGATATCATCTCCCTTAAAATAGAAGCAAATGAAGCTACTCATATCAAGGAAGAAACTGAGAAACAACTTGCTAATAAGAATAATGATTGTGAAATATTGGAAGAAGAGATTGTCTCCCTTAGGAAAAAGGTTGAAGGGATGAACAAAATTTTGAAGAGTTCTCAAGCCTTGGATGACATGCTTAGCCATCAAAGGTTCCCATTTGATAAATTGGGTCTTGACTATGAAGGAGAATCTTTAAGCAAGAATGATAATGCTTCAAACAAAAAGGATGTGAGGAAGCCAGAAAGAAATGTTGATGCTCCCAATTCCAGCAAAGGCAAGGAGAAGAGTAAAGGAAACAATGGAAGAAATCTCGCTCCAAGAAGGAATGTAGATGATGTCAAGGATGCGAGAAGAAATGGTTATCATCAAAGGATCTCAAGGCAGAAAGACTTCAGAAGTACATCAAGGAAATCTCCATCTCCCATGTACCAAAGTTTATTTCTTGGTTATTTTTATGCTTGTACAACATTTGGACACATGGAAAACTATTGTAGGGCATATCATAAAGATAGATAATATGGTCCCCAACAATCTCTGAGGAACAATTTTGCAAGAACAAGTCATGAATTCTTATTCATGAACAACATAGAATGCTTCAAGTGTCATAAAATTGGTCATATGGCACGTAATTGTAACTTGACTTGGGCACCTACTCAAGCTAGAACTATGCCAGATAAGAAAGTTACACAAGTATGGAGAAGGAAGAAAATACAATTCGAAAGTCCCTTGAACTCTCCAGCCAACAACACATGTTGTTGACCTGATCTTCGAAAATTTAAGAATTTGATGGGGAGACTCTGCCAAAAGGAAGATCATGCATACATTTAGGGGGAGCTTATGATGATTAAGCATTCTTGCAGAAGCCACCTACGAATGGGGCTTATGTGATCCTTGATGAGCTATATTAACAATAATTCTTTGATGGATGATTTTCTCAGGAACACTCCTTTGAAAGAACATGATCTCGTAACTATCCAATGGACTGTTGTTGAAGATGTTTTTCACTTGATCAGTAAGCAGAAATTGGAGTAGCAGAGAAGGCCATCTAATGCTAATAAGGAAAAGAACTATGTTGCTACTATTACAGAAGTTGAATGTCTCGACTTAGGAATATGATGGAAGAACAAGTAAATTATGGACACAAATAGAAGCAACCTTCAAACAAACATATACATCTGGGAATGGATCTTGAAGCAAGAGTATTTGTCAATCAGTAGAAAGAATTTAAAAGACAGTCACAGATTGGATATCAAAATCTGCTAGTGGATATAACTTGCAAGAACACAAAAAAAGAGGGGGGGGGGGGCTCATCAAAAGGATTGTAGCAAGGAGAATGTTGTGTAGTCAAATATAACTCAAGTTGATACTGGTCACTTAGAAAAATAGCAACAGTGAGGCGCAACCTCTCACCATTTCATCCAAATGCAATGAAGTTGAAATGTTGGATGGCAGTGACTTAAGGAGAAGCACAAAGACACAAAGGAACTCGGATCTGAAGAGAGATAGCAAGAAAGACAATTTCACTGGGATTTTCTCTTGATTTGGACTATGAAGGCCTCTTAATTCTAAATGTGGAGAAAACAAAATATGGATTGAAGAATAACAACTTGGACTTGAACACTTGGTGTGTGGCTATTTGAAATCTGTTTGGAAGCATTGAAGTGGAGCATCAAGCATTGTTGAAGCCATGATAAAGTAGTTTTTTTTTTTTTAGACATGAAGAAGGGATAATGTGCTAGTTGATGATAAGGAATCAATCCTTCTATCTTGAGTAAAAAGAAGAGCACTATGACAGGGTGGTGAGCACTAGTATTGCAGCAATAATGCTGCAACTCCTCGGGCTTCCTACTTTACTTTTATCAACCCGGTAGTTCGTAACAAACTTGGAAGCGACAGTGTTGTATGCACAAGTACTAGCTCTTACTGCAGGTTGTCACTTGATCAGCTGACGTAAGTTCGCTAGGAGCTTAAGCCAAATTCTATGAGTTCTCAGAAGAAGCTTTGACTATGATAAAAGAAAACTAACCCTACAGGGGCTAATCCATTTGCAGAAAGAGAAGAAGAACTGAAATGTAACACAAACCCTAGCAAACCCTAACAAACCCTAATTTAGCTATTAACCCTACTTTTGCAAGAAAAGAGATGAAAACTGAAGAAATGAATGCCATTGACTACTGAAAAGGTAAATTGCATTTATTCAAGCTACTTCTGAAAACAAATGAGAAGAAAACATATTTTTGTGCTTTTGAGTGTTTTTATGTGAAATTATTATGCTTGTGATTTATCTGGTTGTGATTGTGTAGAGGTTTGGTGGCGAAGGAAGATGGAGTTGGTTGTTTCAAAGGTGGAGGAAGGTGTGGAGAGGTCCTAAGAAGCCCCTAGTACCCTTATGGAGACTTCCAAGTACCCTTCTGGAGACTTCCATAGCGATCTGACTTCGAAAAATCACTCACAGGATATTCTACAGGAGGTTGCAGGGGATCTACAAGAGGAGGTCGAGAGCTATTTTTGGAGTTTTGAAGGTGGAAAAATGATAGGAAAGGGGAACTGAAGGCTAGATGAAGGTGTTGAGATGTCTAGAACTTGTCAAGGAAGATCAAGAACGAACGTGATGGTTGGATTTGTTCAAATGGCAAGAAAACAACTTTATGGAAAAAAACGCAGAAATTAGGGCAGATTGGTGAAATGTTGTGAACACGTTGGGAAATATATGAGATGGGGGCTGGTGCTGGTTGTTCTATGGGTTTATGGTGAGGTAAGATGTCTTGCAAGAGATCTGCACATTTATTTATCAAAACTAACCAAAGCAAGAATTAACTATACCATGAAAACAAAACTTTGTCTAGCTTGACCTAATTTTTGACCTACAAACAGAAAATGTTGAACAATAACCGATGAACACAAAGGCATGTAGAGAGATCTATGGGAAAAGAATAGAAAATTATCTAAGCAACTGAATCTAAACCAATATCAACTTTCCCAAATCAAGTTATCACACTAGCAGTTGCATGGAAGAGAAAAAACTGTGTTTGTGGTGGCAACATTAGTGCCTTGAACTCAAATCACAGTCCCAGGAAGGGAGAAGGAGATCAGGGCTTGCTGTTGGCTTTTGTGAATCTTATTCTGTCACTATAGTAACTTACTTAAGCAACTTGAAACAAAAACAACTATACTAACCATCAAAAGCAACCTAATCTAACAAAGCAAAATGAACCTATGCAACAGAAATTAACTCATGAATGGAAGCAAAAACATATAAGTATACAGTAGGAGATGCTGGGCAGCTTGGGTTGGGCCCTAAACCAAGAGCTTCAGCCCTCTGAAAGAGATCAGTGCTGTCTCAAAAACTGTTTCATCTTCATTATCAAAAATAAAAGTTACATTACATAAACTGTTCTAAAAAAGGAACTTGAAAATAAGCTTAACACAATGGGAAGAAGTGGATAGGAAAGCGGGTTTCCATGATAAAGAGGAAGACATCACATCAAAGGCTTGGGATGTCAGGGAATCTGTTAGAGACATTAAGGATGAAGACTTAGATTAGTTGCTCAGAGGATGAGCAACCCATTCAGCAGGGGGTGATGATGAGCCCCAAAAATGGGTAATTATATGGGCTCATTCGGCCTCTTATTTCGACTTAATCCACCATTCTCACTACTTTGTTGCATGTATTTGAATATATTTATGCTAATAGAGTGAATTGGATTAGTCACTTTGCTATGTAGTCTAATGAATGTTTTATGCAGATTTTTTGGACAATTTTGGATAAAGTCAAGGAATTTATGAGCAAATGGCAGCCCAAACTCAAGGAAAATAGGGAAGAGAATTTGTAGGGTGGTGCATCCTTCATTTATGACCCCTTACCTCGAATCCTCCATTAGCAACTTGGAGCACAAAGGTCCACATTGATGATTCCAAGGGGCAGCCAAGAAAGTAAAGTAGGACTGTTGTTTATCTTCAGTTCTGGGAAGCTGAGTTCCTTGATTTTAGGAGGATTGTTGGAGGTCCCCATTTGTATAAATAAGGAGGCTTAAAGTCGTAGTAGGTTAGCCAGTTATTAGTAGATTTTCGCACTTTTGTGCAGCATTGTGTTTAACTTATTTTCGAGTTCATTTTTTAGAATAGTTTATGTAATGTAACTACTATTTTTGATAATGAAGATGAACAGTTTTTGAGACAACACTGATCTCTTTCAGAGGGATGAAGCTCTTGGGTTAGGGCCCAACCCAACCTGCCCAACACCTCCTACTATGTACTTATATGTTTTTGCTTCAATTCATGAGTTAATTTCTGTTGCATAGATTCATCTTACTTAGATTAGGTTGCTTTTGATGGTTAGTATAGTTGTTTTTATTTCAAGTTGCTTAAGTAAGTTACTGCAGTGACAAAATAAGATTCAAAAAGGCCAAAAACAGGCCTTGATCTCCTTTCTCCCTTCCTGGGACTATGATTTGAGGTCAAGGCATTACTGCTGCCACCAAAAACATAGTTTTTGCTCTTCCATGCAATTGCTAGTGTGATAACTTGATTTGGTACAGTTGATATTGGTTTAAATACAGTTGCTTAGATAATTTCCTGTTCTTTTCCCATATATCTCTTTGCATGCCTTTTTGTTCATCGGTTACTGTTCAACATTTTCTGTTTGTAGGTCAGAAATTAGGTCAAGCTAGACAAAGTTCTGTTTTCATGGTATAGTTAGTTCTTGCTTTGGTCAGTTTTGACAAATAAAAGTGCAAATCTCTTGCAGGACATCTCAGCTCACCATACACCCATAGAACAGCCAGCACCAACCCCCCTCTCATAGATTTCCCAACTCATTCGCAACATTTTGCCAATCTGCCCTAATTTTTGCTTTTTTTTTCCATAAAGTTGCTTTCTTGCCATTTGAACAAATCTAACCATCACGTCCGTTCTTGATCTTCCTTGACAAGTTCTAGACACCTCAATACCTTCATATAGCCTTTAGTCCTTTCCTATCTTTTTTCCACCTTCAAAACTCCAAAAATAGCTCTCAGCCTCCTCCTGTAGATCCTCTTGTATAGTGCGATAATGCTCCTGTAGAGCTCGATAAGCAGCAGGGTTTTGAAACTTGCAGAGAGCGACTGTTTCGAGGTTTTGAAGGTGGTAGGTGAGTTGTTGCAGTCGAGAAATCGTCGATGCAAATGAAAACAAAGGTGGTGGAGGCTTCGACTGCGGCATACTTAGGCTTATGGCGGGTTCTGTGGTGACGAGGTGAAGTGGCAAGAAGGGTACATTATCCCCATCTGGACCGTTGGTCCCTACTTCAGTGCCATTATGATACTTCATGCCGCCTACCTGCAATCACTTCCATCATTCCCGTTATACGCTGCCACCACTACTTGTTTGAGTTTTTCTGCCCAAGTTGACTAAACACACGTGTCGATTGCATCCACTGAACATTGTTTGAATTGGATGAGGCTTGTTCAAACTGGACGAGGGTGGCCAGTTAGCTGGCCATCGATTTCATTTAATCGTGACCATCTCAATGGTTCATGTAGTTCCTAAATCATATTCATGCAACAGAGGAATGAGTTTAGCCACTTACTTGTTAGTCACCACCGTGCTTTGCATGTTCAGACTATGGCACTTTGTTCTTGGATTGTTGTTGTTATTGGCACTCGTGGCTTCTGAACTGGTGGCTTGGCTACCTCATGTTGGTGTTCTTTGATCAAGAACGACTCCTTGCACGTTGTATACACCTGTGGCTGCACTGACCTTGCCTCTGGAGCTTTTTTTTTAAAGGGATCAGTTGTTACAGGAATCCTGCATGATTTCCTGTAACTGCTTCTCCCTCCAAAATTTTTGGCTGAGGTTTGAGCAAGGGCTGAAAAGATAGCTGAGGAAGGTTCTGAAGAAAAGGAAAAGCAGTTGGTATGCACCAGGTAAGAAACAAGTTAAGAATGTTGTTGTTTATTCTTCATTTTTTTTTAAACAAAAGAAATAGGATTTATGTGTTTTCTTGTGCAGGGAAGAAAGAAGCGAGTGGAAATGTAGTGGTGTAGGGATGGAATGGAGAGTTAGGAGGATGAATGGTGGCAGGGAGGTCCACAGGCCTTTTGGACAAATTTCTAGCCATCTAATTCTTTTCTGAACTTGATTTCAAGCCCTCTATGGTTTCTACATGAGCCTCCTGTAGAATGCACAGAGCTTCCTGTAGGATTATAAGAAGAGATTCGGCGTAAATCACATAAAAAAGACCTTTGTCGACGCGTTTCGAACCAACAAGTGTGGTTCATCGTCAGGACAAGTTGAAGAAACAGATCCGGCCTAGCATGTTAAATAGACTGAGCAGAGACTCCAACGGCTAAATAACGGCTAAATTTGACTCTAGGACCCCGGTCAAAATTATATTAAATAAATTTTATATTATTATTTTTATAATATTAAGATTAATGATATATTATTCTATTTCTGGAAATAAGTAACATTAGGTAAAATTGATAAATGTGTGAATAGCATCAAACGTAATTTAAATTAGAATAAGGTTGTTAACGTAATCATTCCAATGGTTATTAAATTTATTGTAGTTTGATAGAATAAAAATAATAAAATGATTTATTTAATACATTACTTTCTTAGTCAAAACTAATAATAATAATAGGTGGTTAGGATAAAAATAAATGAATAATAATAATATTAGGAAAAAATAAATATATAATTCTAATGGTAAATTTGAAACTAAATTATTCATTTATTAAAATTAAATATATATATGAAATAGTTTGTTAAGGTAAACAATGAGATTAATAATCTTGATGGTTAGTTTAAAAAGGTAAGTTAAATTGTTTATAAAATTTTTCTAATTATTATTGATGTTCTATCAAATTTTATCCGTTTATAAATTTATTTAATTTATTAATTATTCATACTATTATAAATACCAAGAAAAACTAAACTTTCATGGTTAGTTAGAAAGGTTAGTAAGATT